>PVJL010018612.1:0-15552 GCA_004026885.1 Lyroderma lyra | reverse complement strand
CAGCGCTCCTTTCTGCCCTGCTCACCTGCCTTTTCACGACTCCTGGACCGTTTTGCTTACTGTCCCACTGCGTCAGGGAGGGCGTGCGTTTTCACGCACAAGGTCTACCCCACCTCTCCCAGTTCATCACGATGAAGGTCTTGTTGTCACATGACCTCCTGGATGAAACGGTCCAGGCTGTGCTACTTGTCCAGCACTCCGTTGAAGCTTCGAGTGTACAGTCATGACTATTTGCACACAGAACTTGGCTATGACTTTTGTTTAAAAAATTTAGATCTTAGCTTATGAACTTCATGGAAGTGTTCTAGTTTTTATTATAGATGTTCATATTTACAGTTGAGTCATTCCTAATTTGGTCGTGGTTTTAATTTTACTGCAAATGACTCATCTTTCTATTTGCATTTCCCCGTGGAGCTGGCGTCCAGGAAAGCCTTTGGCTTGTTTCTGTCCGTCTCTTTTCGTCTACCTACCTGCTTGAAGCTCCAGTTTTTCTATGTAGAAAATTATACTAATTGAAACAAATGATATTTTGTTTCTTCCCTTCTACTATTCACATACTAGTATTTATCGGTCATTTTCTACTTATTATATATTTCACTGCACTGTAGGAAAGTAATTGTGATAGAAGCATTTTCTATCTCCTTCCTCTTTTGATTTGGGTCAGAATGTATAAAATATTTTATCATTAAAATTTTATAAGACTTCTGGTAGAAAAATCTTCATAATATGAAGTTATAACGTTTTCTTCTATTTTTAGCTACGGTAATACATTATGACTAAAAATGTTGAATGTCTTCCTGCTTTTAGCATCTGATTGAGATCATCACATCCTTTAATCTCTTTTCTTTATGTGTTAGACCAGCTTAATATTGGCTGAAATTGAACTACCGCTGCATTCTTAGAATAAAGCCTGCTTGGTGTGCTGATCTTTTAATACTTACAGATTTGTTGATTACAGGTTTAGTTCAATTTTCGATTCTGATTATATCTGTATCTTGCTGATACATTTGAGTTTTTGCGCTCCTGCTGTAATAATTTGCCATCCAGTCAGTTGTGATACACGTGCAAAACAGATTACAAGAGGTTTCATCGTTTTCTATGACTTGTGGAACTTGATGGAAATTGAGATATTATATGTTCAAGTGTATATTTGCAAACCAGCGCACAACACGTATGTACTCTATGGCAGGCATCAGGTCGAGCTTCGACGTGGACTGATTTAATCATCTTAAAAGGGAACACTCGGGGCTGTTACCTTCCATGTGAGAGATAACAAATAGAGAGACAGAGACTATCTGCTGCTTGTACATAATATTCTTGTCAGTACATGGATTAGAAATCAGACAGTCTAAGGTCACATCGATGCCACCAGTAATCTTGAGTCTCATATATAACTATCACAAAAGTTATCTTTAAAATTCATGAAATGTTTATTTATAATCTCTAACATAAAAGGCCCCGTTTAAAGAATAACAATGAACTTGCTGCCCACGTGTCCGCCACCTTGTTTAAGAAATGGAGTAGTAAACACCAACATTAGAGTCTCAGTGTGCTCTTCTTTTATACCCTTCCATCTCCTCCCAGAGAAAATCACTCTCCTGAATTTTGGGTTAATCAATCTCATGCTTTTCTTCATAGTTTCAGCCCTATTTATTTATTCTTAAATGTTTACTGACATGTTTGCATCTATTGGCTTTTATATCAATAGAATATGGAAATGGATTCCTTGGAGTCTTTTCCTTCTTGTTTTCAAGGCTGCTCAATAATTGATTATTCATTGCACTGCATTTAGTATTCATTTTCTATTGATAATTATTTGTGTCAGTAAGAATCTTTTACCATCACAAATAATGCTGTTTGAATATTCTTGCCCATTTCTCCCAGTGCATATATGCGAACCTCGTCTAGAATATATACCCAGGAGATTTATAGCTGGATTATTGGATATGAGCGTTGTCACATTTGCTAAGTAATGCTAAGCTATTTTTCAAAGTATTCGTGTCTACTTACAGAAGTACGTAAGAAACTTTACCGCTCAACGTTTCTTGTTTCTCCAAAAGTTTTTAAAATGTAAATATTTAAATTGTTTAAAATGTAGTCAGTACTGGATACAAAACTGCTTTAATGTGCACTCATTTTTCCACATGTATATCATATTGGCCATCCCTTGTCTATTACCCACTTTCCTTGGCAGATAATTGGGTTTTTTTTTTTTTGGCATATAGGCATTATTAGTATATCCCAAACATTACTTCTTTGTGAGTTGTGTGTGTGTGTGTGTGTGTGTGTGTGTGTAAACATCTTACCTTGGTTGTAGTCAAGTTAACCCTGCACTGCCTGAAGAGATAGTCGTGGCCTCCCCAGGACAGTCGTCATGCAAGACAATGCTGGTTCTACCCCCATCACCATGTTTGCTTCTACACCTACAACCAGACCCCAAATCCCAGCAGGTCCTCAAGGTGCAGGACAAAGTAGGACCCACAAGGAGGTGTGCTGTATCCCAAAAGAACTTGGGTTTTCTGATGTACACAGACTCAAATCCTGGCAGTATGTGCAGGAATGGATACTGCGTATGACATAATGGTGGGCAGGACCTCGAGTTGGATGGGGCTGAGTTTATCGATGTGGTTTCCTAAGAAGATTCTGCTTTTAGTGTTGCAGCTTGGGTTGTTAGAAAGTGCTCCAACAGTTGGTTTGGGTATTGGCTGAAGCACGGGCCCAAAGGTGGCCCACAGTGAATGAATTTGAAATGCCAGACATGCCTTGGTTTAGGGCAGAGGAAGGGGTTCAAAGGCAACTGAAAGGTTACATTGAGATACTCATTTAAGGACCACTCACCCAGCCTTGGAGAGTCCGTAAGACGTATCTTTTATTGGTCCTGTGAGAAGCAAATTTGTGAGGGGAGCCCTGGCACCTTAAAGCGCTCCGTGATAGCTCTTCTCTGTAAGCCCAACCTCACGGTGGGAACTGTGCTCACTAAATTGGGAAACCTAAATGCAAGGGAAGTAATTGGATCCTGGAATCGCAGGGGTCCAATGGCGGCACCCAACCACCAAAGGCCAAGGGAGTAGAGAGGAGAGTCGGAGCAGCAACAAGGGTAGTTTGACCAGAGCAGGCCTGTGGCACTGGCTTATGGGTCGTGCTGTTTCCAGGAATAAAACAGGAAGTTTACTAAATTCTTACTTGATCAGTAAAAGCACAAACTTTCCCAGTCAAGAGAACAAAATCAGACATTAATCATAAAAAGCAGAGAGTCATGGTCCCGCAGTGAATTCTGAGACTTCGGTCAGGTTAGAGGTTCACTGCCCCTGGAATGCAGGGAAATCCAAGTCCTCCTGAGGAGGGGCCTGGTACAGAGCTGGACACGCAGGCTGTAAATCTTCCTCCCGTTTCCCCAAAGGGACCTGAGACCTTTCAGCAGGGGAACTGCGCACTGCAGAACAGGAAATGATCTTTGTCCTCAGAATTTGTGAGGATTACTGGATGCTGGCTGTGAACGGACCCTGATTCCAGAAGACACAGAACGTCACTGTGGCCCACCCGTTACAGCAGGGGCTTAAGGGAGTCAGATAATCGATGGGTTTTCAGCTCACAGCCACCTCAGGGTGGCCCGGCCAATTCCCCAAGCCCTTCGTACGGTTATTTCTCAAGTTACAGAAGGTGTAATGGGCGCCGACGTGCTCGGCCACTAGCAGAACGCCCACGCCGGTGTCCTCACGTTCGGACTGAGGGCTGTGACGGTGGGAAAGACCAGGCGCAAGCCGCCCGACCTGCCCCTCCCCGGGGAGACCTGAACCGAAAGCACTGCTTCACCGAGAGGCACTGAAGACGTTAGTGCCACCTTCGAGGGCCAGAAAGAGGCAAAAGTAGGGACTCCCACCACGTGCCCATCGGCTAACCTGTCTGGCCTGGGCAGAGGACACGTGGATCTTGGAGAATGACAGTGGACCGTAGTGTGCTCACCCAGGTAGTGACTCAGTGGCAGCTGCTACACCAGATGTGGTTTAATTGCTTGGGCAAATTAACATATCCCCTGGCACACGGTTTGCACCTACTGGTCTAGAAAATTCCTTTCTCTCCACCTCTTTCCGTAAGTCTACTAGGAGCAATTTCATTTTCGCACCTCAGGCTTTATTAACTCTCCAGCCCTACACCCTTATTTAGTTTGCAAAAATCGTAATCACTTTTGTCTTCCGTAAGATATCACACTGGTCTCTTCCATGGTTGGCATTCTGATGACTCGACCTCGTGAAGAAGAAGCAGCAAACTGGACTTATTGTTAAAATGTTTGCGTGTTAAATGGTGGGAAATAAATCTAAGTTTCAGGGGGCCTTCAATTTCGCTGAAATCTCTGTGGGACCAGTTACGTGGGGACATTTCGAGATCTCCCTTCCCAGGTGAGGTGTTGTGTCTGGCCCCACTGACTATCAAAAAGGAGTCATAGTGCCTAGTGGGTCTCTGGATTTTGGAGGTGCCTCATTTTGACATGTGACTTATATCCACCAGCTGAGTAACCCCAAAAGCAACTAATTCTGGATAAGCCAGAACAAGAGAAGAATCTGCAGCAGGTCCGTGCTTCTATGCAAGCTCCTTTGCTACTTGGGTCATGTGATCCAGCTGTTCCAGTGGTTTTGAGAGATGGGACGCTGTTTGGAGCCTTTGGGAGGCCCTATGAGGTCCATTTTAGTGCAGGCCGTTAGGTGCAAAGCCCTGCCTCCTCGGCAGACAACTACTATTCTTCTGGGCAACAGTTCTTGCCCTGCTGTGAGGCCTTTGTAGAGACCGAACACTTAGCCAGCGTACCACGCCACACGAGCTGTGCATCAGGCACTGGGAGTTCATGTCTCACGAAGTTGGGCGTACGCAGCCACGTTGCATCATCAAGTGAACATGGTATATATGTGATCAGGCCCTGAAGGCACAAGTGGTTACCTAAGGAAGTGTCCTAAATGTCCATGGCCCCCACATCTGCTACGCTGCTCCTCTCTTCCAGCCTGCCTGGTGGCCTCATGGGAGAATTCCCTGTGATTCACTGACGGCAGAAGAGGAGACTCAGCCTGGTTTATGGATGGTTCTGTGTGGGATACAATCACCCCCAGAAAGTGCACAGCTGCAGCATGACAACCCCTCTCTGAGGCATCCCTGAAGGACAGTGGGGATGGGAAATGGTCCCAGCGGGGCAGGGTAGGACGTCAAGCAGTACCCCAGGTTGTGCACTTTGCTTGGAAGCAAAAATGGCCTGAGTGGACATGCAACTAGATACCTAGCCATGGAACAATAAAGCAAGAAAATTACAGGACGCTGTGTTAGAGGCACAGTGCATCTTATTCCCAGGCCTGATTTACAGAGTTGAATTGTAAAATTCCTCAAATCATGATTATTTTCAAGTCTAGAGTCAAAAATCCACTGGTACGTGGACAGATCCAGTCTTCTCGCTGCCAAACCCGCAGCTTCCAGAGAGTCTTTAAATTCTGCTGACGGAGTTCTGGGACTGAGTAGCGGCGGGAGGGGGAGAGAAGATGCTAAGTATTTGAGCTGCCTTTTCAGGGTCAATTCCCATGGCAGGGGTGGGCTTTGAGCTCCTCAGAGTCCAGCAGGACAAGGGACAGCTCTGTTCTTCCTTCCCTGTCTTTTGACTCTGCAGTGACAGTAAACAAAACAGAACTCCCCATGAGCCAACACTGGTAGGTACAGAAGCCCCACACATTTGAGGTGTGTCACCTAATAGGACATTTTAATGGGGGGACGGTTGCACTGAGACTGTTGGAGTGTGTGTTTGCCCGAACACGATGGCAATTTATAATATTACATTTCTTTGTTCAAGTTGTAAAGTGTCACCTTTTGATTAAAAAAGCCTCAGGATTACATGCAGTAAAATTGCATTAATTAGACTATGTATGTAAAGCATCTGAAACAAGTGACAGCTACATAACTACAAGGAACCACATGAAAGCAACAACAGCAAAATAATAGTACTTCTTCACTGCAACCCCAGGGGGCAAGCTGGATTTTAAAAACGTTGCATGTCCTCCTGGGAAACATAGGGACCCCTGCCCATACATCCAACACTGGCATTGTTTTGAAAATGAGAGAATTCAGGGGACTGTGGAATCAAGAAAGCTTGGGGTGCATTTATTCCAACTCTGAACTGAGGTGCTCATTAGAATTTCCTGAGGAGATTGAAACCACACACCATAGAGACATTCGTTTAGTGGATCTGAGAGGATGGGAGGTGGGGGTCAAGCTTGGTTATTGGTTATTTGCGGTCTGTTCTGTATTTTATAAAGCATTTATATGTAAATTTTATGAAACGATTGTTTTGACTTGTCTGAAAATATTAACTATAACTCATAACCCAAACACTCATCATTCTGTGGTCAGAATAATTGTGCACAATTCTGAGTCAGGTCATGGTCCCAGGACCTAACGCTTTCCACCGTGTTTATAACACTGAGACCTTCCTATGACCTTCAGGGCGCTACCTGATCTGAATCCCAAACTCCTCCTCTCCCTCACCACCTGCGGCTGCAACACTCATTACCAAGGGAAAGATACAAAGGAGTTTAAGAAACCTCTCACAAAAAGATGAATGTTCTTAAGAGATCTTAAGAGATTCTTTAAAAAATGAAAAGTTTGTCCAAATAGTCAATAAACAGAACAAAAACTGTTCTGCTTTATCTTTAAAAAGGAGAAATTTAAATAAAAACAAGAAGGTATCACCTACCAGCAAGGCTGAAATGAAAACTCCTGGCAATGCCAAGAATTCCTGAGGAAGCAGTGTCAGCAGGATTAGAAAATGTGCAGCTACCTCATTAGGTTGCTCGGTATTATCTATTCAACTTGGACACACCCATGCCCTCTGAGGCATTGTTTCCATGCCAACATATATTCTTAAGAAATTGTATGTGTGTGTGTGTGCACCAAAATATTACCTATGAGAGGATATTTGTATCAGTAAGCATGAAATAGGTAAATGTATTGTAGTATAGTCATTCTATGGAATAGTATACAAGAATAAAAATTAATGAACCACGGTTAGACACAACAACATGGATGCATATCCCCAACATAAGGTCAAGCAAATCAATCCATATACAAAAGAACACATAGGACCTGTTGTCCTTATTGTAAAATTCAGGAGTAGGAAGAGCTCATTTATGAGATAGAGGTACAAGGTGGACAGGAGCAAGTAGGTGGGGATTGGAAAAGGCATAAGGAGACTTCTGAGATACTCCTAATGTTCTAGGTTGTGATTTTGGTCACGGTTTACTGATGTGTTCATTTTGTGGTCATTCCTCAAGCTGTACAGTACATGTTCTTGTGCATTTTTCTGTGTGCATATAGAGAGTAAAAAGTTAAAAATCAATTAGAATAAAATCAATGTAATCAAATAAAATGTCAACCAGTATTCTAGAGACAATTTCAAACATATGATTCCTAAAAATCTTCTGTATATTTGTATCTTTTTCCTTTTCAGTACTTGCTAATTTGTATATAATTGTTTTTTTAATTTTTGAATGTATTACTAACAACAGACATATTTTTAACAGGATTACCTCTTTAATACTGAAAGAGGGAATCATTAGCAAATACTCATCTTCTAACGTTTTAGTAAAGTCTGCTGGAGGAGGAGTGTCCTAAAATTAAGCTATTTATAGGAATTAGATGTTTGTATTTATTTCTAAACCTATGGTCATCATCACGTTACTTATTTAATCTCTGCAGTTTCTTGTCATTATTTCTGATATTAATATTTTTCACCAAATTGTTAAAAAGATTGAGAAGAAGCATTCTAAAGTGTCTGACATGTCATGTCACTAGAATGTAAATACCTTTTCCTACGTACCCATCTCTTTTCTTGGCAGCAAAGTTACCAGCTCTGAAAAACTCATGACCAGGCCATTGGCGCCTATTTTAGCTTTAATCAAATTTTAATAATCTACAGTGTGATTTATTTCACACGACTATATGCATCTGCACAGGAGGTCTGAGATTAGAACGGAAAGAAAGTGCGCTTAGGGAGCATTTACTGTCGCAAGGAGCTCAGAATACACGTAGGCTGGAAACGGCCGTTCTCTGCAGCCGTCAGAAACCAGCACACCCTGTTTCGGGTCTCCTCTCAATGGAAATGGTTCAGTGGAGTTCAGCAGTTCCAAACTTAGGATTCGACAGCACTAACATCACTTGGTCACTACATCTTAGAAAGGAAACGGTTATCCAGACACTTACTTCAAAGAGACACATTTTGAACTCATCCATGTCGTTAAAGCCACGGGCAGGCTCTCCCACGGGCAGGCTCTCCCACGGGCAGGCTCTTCCACGGCCAGGTTCTCCCACGGCCAGGCTCTCCCACGGCCAGGCTCTCCCATGGGTGACCTCTCCCATGGGCTCCTTGTGCAGAAGGCCGGTGTTTCTGCTCTCTCTCGGGCTCTGGGAATCAGTCTCATTTCACAAATTCAAGTGCTGCAGCTCAGTAAATGGCAGGACCCGCACTTCCTGACAGACCTGGAGCAGACTGGGGGAGTGCAGGGAGCTCTCTCAGCGTCTCACGTTCACTTTGCCTTAGGAAGTCCGTGCAAAGTTCAGCTTACTGACAACTCATCTGGGGGACCTCCAGGGACCCCAAGATCACTCCAGAAAGTGTTTGCTGCAAGACATTTACTATTTTCTTCTTTCTCAGCATAACTCATACAAAAACACTTACTTTTCCTTCTCAAGGAAGTTGTAGTTTCCTTTATAGATAAACTCTGGAGGGGTGAGAAAACACTTTAACAGAGAAAAAGTGGGAACAGTGTGAATTTTTAAATCATTTAATTAATGTGTTTTGAAAAACAAGCTATGAGGTTGGGAAGAGTGCTTATAATTGCATTCTGATTACTGCATTCTTATTTATAGCTTTGGAGCCTTTTACTGCAGATGTATCACCAGCTAGGCATGAGAAATGGAAGCAAGCAATATTCTAAATCGTTTATGAAAAACATTTCATTCTTGGACTTCTTAATATACTCTCTGGTTCTCATTTTCATATATGAACATAGTTTTGAGGAGGGCATTATGACAATGAAGAGACAATTGGGCACAAAAATCTACAAATTTTGATTTTCAGTGTATATATACTTCATTTTAATTTCTTCTGGAATAAAAATCACCAAAACATGTTGACCTATCTCATCCCCATCACCAACACAGAACAACATTGCTCAGACCTGGAGATACAGAATATTACTTTATATCCTATATGACCTAAGATTAACATGAAGTCATCATCTTGTGTGTATCCTCATTTCTTTTGCATAACAAAAGTGGGGGCATAAAACAGCTATTGTCTGCCTGTGGGTGGGTGGGTTATTCTTCCCATCCGCTCTCTCACTCTCTTGGCTTATCTCTGCGTGGTTCATCTCTGGTCACCTGGTGGGGGCGGGTGAGGCTGTAACTATGGAGAGTGAGGAACGTGGTTGTCACAGTGTGATGCTTGGGCCAGCCTCGTCTGGGAGCTTGTCAGAAATGCCCATTTCCGGTCTGAACTGGACCTACTGAGTGAGACATGCTGGTGACGCAGCCCAGAAATCTGCGTTTTAATAAGTCTTCCCCATAATTTTGATGCGTATTTGAAATTTCAGTTCTGATGGAGGTTCTTGAAGACGCAGAGAAGAGAGGGTTTTCTCTGAAAAACAATGAAAGGTGATTGAACCATCGAATGGTTGTAATGCTTTTCAATGGCATAGCAGTGGCCATGTAGTGGACAGTAGAGGAGTGAACAAACGTGGGGGACCAGTGCTGCTGGTGCTCCCATCACCCAGGTATGAGAAGATTCAGGTGAAGTTTGACTCAGGATCTATGCAGATGATAATTTTTACTTTCATGAAGTGTAGTTTTAAAATCCCTTACTGTGTGAATGAAATGTTTAATAATTTTTTTAGCAAGATGTGTGTTCACTTACACTTTTCTTTCAGGCTATGTGAACGCTCATACTAACACTTGTACTAAAGAATCCAACAACCGAGTGTACTGTACCTCTTCACTTTGTAAGCACAGGAAATTTAGGATTCATGATTTCACTTATTGTTTTTATTTAAAGTATATACCCTGTGTTTTAAAAGTATCCAGAGGAGGCTAGTAAAATAAAGTTTAGACCAAGTTCCTAGTTTTTAATAAATGAACAAATCACTGCCTGTGTGGGGCCTCACACCCACATTTGCAAGAGGGAAGCGTGGGCCAAATGCCTTCTTAGGTCTCTTCCAACCGTGTGTCAGTATTTATAGAGTGTTTTGGTATTTGTAGGAATGTCTGTATTTCCCAAAATTCTAGTGATCCCTTGCAAATAGGCCCAAGGAAAATTTCATAAAGCAAAGGAACTGACTTTGCAAATCCTCCAGATACTACTTTAATATCTTCTATTTCCATTTCCTTGCTCCAAATGTAGAGAATGAACGTTCTCTGCAAAGTCAGATGTATCCCCACGATAAAAACATTCTCGCGTATCATCCCGACAGTGGCATCTTGGGCCACTTTGCCAACCAAAGCCGGTCTGAGACCCAAGTTCCCTGCACACGATCGTCTGACCAGAGGTTTATGAGGTCCCCAGGAAGTCCGGAGCACACCGGGCACTTCCGAGATGAATGTGTTCTCTGTGACCCTGTCAGATCACTGATAACACTCCCTCCCAGTGCCCCATAGATCTTGAAAGAAGCTGAACCATTTTCAATAAACACTGGATAATGGTTTACCTTGCAGGGTGTGGTTCTTCATTGTTTAGGAAGATAAAATACTCTAGCTGGCCCAGGGTTCCAGAAGGCTTTCAAATTTATCTTCTACTACGTAACATGTAAAATATGAACTGATGATGTTTTTGAGAAAATCAAATCACAAAGCACTTATAAATGCGAGGCATCGTACCTCAGGTTGCAAAGAACTAGTTAATATAGTTTAAATTAATGGATGTCCATCCATCCATCCGTCAATCCCCAAGACCTAAGTGCCATATTGTTTTAATTTCAGGGGCGTGGGATATGACAGACTGTGTGCTGATTAGATCATTCATAATTTAAAACAAGGATTGGCAACTCCAGGTTCATAAAACAGGGGGTGTATGCGGTTTCCTTTGCAGTGTGGGCTCTGTCAGATTCTTACTGTAAATGAGAGACTTAAGGTCTATAAACAGAGTCCTAGGTGACATCTAGACCTGTCTGCAATGTGCCACACAAACCATGGACGTTTTCTTACTTGCACACGTGTATTTGACTTCCTATCCTACCTCCCACCCAAAGGGTGGAAGAAATCTCTAGAAAGGCCAGAGGAGTTGGCTTATAAGGTTATCTGGGGGATAACACCATAATTTTAATCCTTTTAAGGTATGGAATCGGTACACTTGGGTTTTACTTGATAAAGTCACGCCCTTAGTGGCAAATGCCGGCCTCATCCTGAGGTCCCTTTCCCCTACGGTACACTTCCCCCCCAGCTACTGCTCTGCATGTCAGTGTTCTCACATGTAAAGCGAATCGGTGACACCCATCACATCACCCCACGGTGGGAATGAAACGAGACAGCGCGCACGAAACAGCCGTAAGGGCGATGACGTGCTGCGCGGTCTCCGGGCGTTGCTTCTCCATGGTCCCCGACGTGTCCTCCAGTGGCAGCTGCTCCTCGTGGTCTGCCGTGGGGGACGCTCACATTCGAAACGGGTGAGGTCCATCATGTGCCTCGGGGCCTCCATCACGCCCTTGTGTCCGGGAGGCAGGAAAATGATTCTTCTGCAGCCACTCTGTTGGCAATGGCCTTTGCCAGTGTTCAGGGATGTGACAGTTCCTGGTCCCAGATCTCCATGAGGTACCGTTTGGCAAAGCACCATTGTTTACTGTGCTTCAATCCATGAAGTTCAAGACTCCCCTGGTCCCATTATGCTTCCAATCACATTCTGATGATGCAAGGATGTGTAGTCGTCGTTTTGTAACTTTAACAGGCCCAAAGCTTTGCCTGCTGTGTCCCACCTGCACGTGCCCCAAAGCTTTACCTGCTGTGTCCCACCTGCACGTGCCCCAAAGCTTTACCTGCTGTGTCCCACCTGCGGAGCCCAGGTGATGTGACCATGCTGCTGTTTGGGGTCTCCAATCTGGTGGAAGCGCCTGAACATTCTGAGGAATGGCACTAGCAAAACAATGCTGCGTCTGCTCTGACATTGGCTGGAATGTGTCCTTTTCAAATGACATTGAATACAGTTTAGAAGCGTCAGACTCCAAAAGTTCACGTTCTTGTGAACGTTCACTGTGAAAAACCATAATGTCCACTCAGGGGTCCTTCGGCACAACGTCTAGGCATCATCCTTTTCCTTAACTTGAGTGAAAGTATTTTATAAATCTGTGACCCCATTCAGTATTGAGGTTCTTTCTTCTACTCACCTTTATGTTGTCAACAATGTCCTCTTGCCTTCACTCAGCAGAACTATTTCTCTCTTTGTGAGTTTCCTTTTGAAACCGCTGAGCTATTATTCAGGCACAGTAAACAGGGCTCTTCTATAAAAATGCCCGTTTCAAGTAAGCCGCGAGGCCCTCCTACAAGGCAGTGGGACAAAATCCATTCATTATCGTCGCCCCGGCCGAGTGGGTGACCTCCGGCCCCCGCACTTGCGGAAAAGCTAGCTGCTGATACTCCCCACGGCTAGTGTACGTGACCCCAGAACATGACACAAATTCCGAAGGCATTTTTTTCTGTCTTTGCTTATGTTTAGACAATAATTTAGACATCACAGAAAGATTTCATACACTACGGCGGTTTGCTTTCCAAGCAGAGCTCTTAAAAGCACTTCAAATTGTTCACGAGTGTAATTGCACCTGCATTGCTGGATACTGAAAATAATAGCACCATTAATACCGTGACACCCTTTTCGTTCCGATTGACACGTGCACAGAAATGTACAAGGTTAAACTGGGACTTGACTGGGCACTGGCGATGGTTGCGTTAAAAGTGACAGACAATATTGAGCCTTTTTTAGTAAAAACATGTCTTAGTGCAGAAAATTTTAAGAATATATTGCAAGCCGGGATGAGTAATTGTCTGCTGATGCAGTTAATAGAAAAGAAACAAATTATAGAGAAACGCTCATATACTTCAAACATAAATAGCGTTTTTGGTTACTGGACTATCTGAGATGGGTGTTTCAATTTCTCTTTAGAAAATTGTTGCATACTTAAGACTGATGTGTTAAAAAGAAAAAAGTCATCAATATTTAAAATGTTTTATTTCAAAATCTATACTTGTCTTGGCGTGTGAATAATTTGGGACTTAAAAAGAGAGTTTGTGCTTAGAGTGCTCCTGGGGCCATAAATTAGACTTAGAAGGGGTTGTCTACTACTTGACCTTTAACCCCTGCATTCCACACACCGTGCACACTCACCCGCACACTCACTTGCACACTCACACTCATGCTCCTTTGGGAATTACTCATATCTCTACGATAAACACTGTACCTGTCTTCTTGACTCTAGCTCAGGGGTTCCCAACCTTTTCACACGTGTGCACCCCTTTTAAACCCACTCCTGTTCATTGCACCCCTTGTTTTTAAATCAGCTGTTTTTAAAACTGATACTTTCCTTCAGTGCCCGTCTTACTGTAAAATACTGGAAATGAGGTAAAAGGTTATGAAAGAAAAAGTATTACACTAAGAGTACAAACGACATTTAATTTTACAGCGGTCCTGCTGTGGACGCATTACGCGTTTGGGGAGGTTCTGAAGCATCACAAACGGGTTGTTCGGACACTGCGTGATGATTGGTGGAAGAGGGGTCTGGGGAGGGGTCTGTGGCCACGCCCTCACCCGTCATCACGCGCTCACGTGTCTAATTGTGAAGTGTCTCCATTACTGGTGATTCAAACCTAACATTTATCGTTCCATAACCACCGTTTCGCAGTTGTTTACTTCACTTTTCTTTGCCATTTTGATTCTTCCTCTCGTACCCCTGAACGGCCCAGCCCACAAGCTGGCAGTGCAGGTAGCGGCGCTTGGGAAGCGGTGCCCTGGCGGTAGGCACAGGTCCAGGGGGGTCAGGCACATGGGGCACTGAGGACAGCTGCTGAGTGGGGGGTTAGCGGGTGGGAGTGCTGGTGCACACACCGAACGTGACTTATTTTGTGCCAAATTTCAGCCTACTTGCATTCATGTCGTTTCACGTGTCACCAAAGAAGCACGTCAATCGTGAAGAAAACCCCAAGTGTGCATAAAGTTGAATTTTGTGCTATTATTAAGTTCCTCACAAAACAAGGAAAAACACCTCAAGCCATTTTGGAGGAGATGTTAGTGGTTCACGGGGACGGGTGCCCTGGGAAGTCCACGTTTCCAAGTGGCGCAGCCTGTTCAGGCGAGGCAGAGAGTCGATTGGAGATGACCTCCATGTGGGACACCTTGCTGAGGCCACCTCCTCAGACATTGTCAAAAAAGTTGAAAATTTGTACTGGAAGGTGCCAGAATGAATGAAGAGCAGCTTGCAGAGGTGGCTGGAGCATCACCCACGACCACTCTGGATATTCTCCATCAGCATCTGGGGGCGTTGGGGTCAGGGCAGGACGGGGACCGAGCGTGCTCATGCCGCCTCACAAACGACGGCGCGTTGAATGGTCATGACAGTTTTTGAATCTCTGCAGAAACAACAAAAATGAAGTTTTGAATCAGATTGTCACTGGAGATGAAACATCTTTATGAGCCTGAGTCACAGCAGGAGCCTGTGCAGTGGCACGAAAAGGGCATGCGACCTCCTGAGAAGTTCTGGTGACTCGGTTGGAAAAGTCATGGCTGCTGTTCTTTGGGGTACAGAGAGTATCCTGTTGATTGACACAAGGATAAGGGCATCACAGTCACAGGAGAGGACCAGTCCAGTCTGCTGAAACAGAAGAATCTGTGAAGGAAAAAAGAAGAAGAGACTGGACCACAGGGCGCTGCTTTCACACAGCAGCCTGCCTGTGCACAGGAGCCTGTCACGTTGTCCACTCCTCATGACTGTGGCTTCCAAACGTCACACCACCCTCCCTGCGGTCCAGACCTGCCTCCGTTTGATTATTTGCTCCCAAATATGAAAAAACTGCTTCAAGGGAAGAAATCTATAGATGACAAAGAGATTAAAGCTGCAATTTGAGGGCAAAAACAAAATATTATTTTATCGAGTATATAAAAGGCAAAGGAAGTAAAAGCAAAAATAAATGAATGGGACTATTTCAAACTCAAAAGCTTCTGCACAGCACAAGAAACCATCAACAAAGCAAAGAGACAGCAAACCAAATGGGAGAAAGTTTTTGCAAACAATGCATCAGATAAGGGCAAAACATCTAAAATATATAAAGAACGTGTACAACCCAACAACAAAAAACAACCCAATTAAAAGTGGGCAGAGGACCTCAACAGATGCTCCTTCCAGGAGGTCATACAAATGGCCAAAGACACAGGAGGAAATGCTCATCCTCATTAGCTCTCAGGGAAATGCAAGTCAGAACCACGATGAGATCCCACCTCACACCTGTGAGCATGGCTGTTATCAACAGGACAAGGAATGACACGTGCTGGGGAGG
>PVJL010018611.1:0-15552 GCA_004026885.1 Lyroderma lyra | reverse complement strand
TAAAAATGAGCATTTCTACATTAGTGTAGATCTATTAGTAAAGATCACATGTATATAAAAATATAATATTTTATTTTTGAAAGATCAAATGAAAATTCATTTTAAAGAAATTTAGATATTAATATAGGAAAACCCCAAGGTTTTGGTGGACATCCCAAGTAATGAAGATGTGTCTAACATATGAAGGCTGTCTAGAAAGTATCCAGTCATGTAATCTGAAAAATAGAGGCATTTATGGCTGGATTTTTCCTGGACAGCCCTCGTATATTATATATTTTAAAATTATTATATTTAGATATAATTTATATATTTATATTTCATGCAAAATATTGCATATTATATAATTATTACAATATATGAATTATATTTTAAGTACATTACATATGTATTTATATAAAATATATCATACATTAATATATTATATGTTAAAACTATATAAATGTATTACATATAAATAAAACAGTTGATGCAAAATACTTAGATGGTGAACCCAAAACTAATCTAAAATATAAAGTCTATTTTTTAAGAAGTCAACAATATTTCAAACTAAAAGTCATAAATTATGAATTTGGTTTTATATAGATAATAGAAAGTAACAAGTGCATAAATTACACTTTTGTATACTTTATTTTTGTTTTAATTTTATTTTGAAATTATTTAAGTTTTTATTTTATTTTGTTAATGCCATTTGAGAGACTGATTCCTTGGTCTGAAATGCAAGCACACGCATTAATGATCATAATCAAGGCCAAACAGTTTTTGCCAGCAAACAATTAGCTTTGGGAACAGATGTGTAAACCAGAAATAATTAAGTCATTTGATAATTATTCTTTCTTGCTTAAAAATTAAATACTATTTGATCTTTAGACATGACATATTTAATCCAATCATGAAATGCAGTTGCATTTTGTAAGTATGGGACAAATCTTGTATTCTCACTGAGCATAATTCTCCAGTTGGTGTGTCAAGTATGATGATTGTAAAGTATAGAAGGGAAGGACTCCGTGATAAATGCATGGAGAAGAAAACACTAAGTTCTTTCTCAGTACACGTGGAATGTATTTATACACACGCACTTTGAGTGGGAGGCAGAGTGGTTATCTTGCCTTTCTTGGATTTCTTCTCAAAGGGAAGCCTCTTCCTCCAAAGTCACTTTACAGTACCTCTCTCAGAGCAGAAGTGCTTACCAGACTAAGTCACTAGGATAATGGATGCAAAACATATTTGCCTGGCCCCTTGTCTCCCCGCTGGAGATTTGTTTCAAAAGGAGAACTGTTTCTAGGGTAAATGAATGTATGAGCATTTTGGAAAAAAATTTTTTTTGCCATTTTACAAGAAGAACATGTTTAATGAAATTAAAAATAAAAATTGGTGATCTTGATGTCCATCCTAGGCTGAGAGCAGCCCATTGTCTTTGAGGCATTTGCAGACATATTGAAATTTGTGGCAGATTAGAGTTGCTATTTCTTTCTCCATAATTCTTTTGAGTGGGGCATAAACCCCCAATGGAGTATAAAATTCAGAAAGGGTGTTCTCAACTTACTGTCTCCAAGAGTATGTATTTTTCACCTTTTTAGTTTGGAAGGAGCAAATAGGGATGACAGAGCAATAATGGATGTGAGCTATAGTGCTATTAAATTACATTCTAGCGCTGGGAAAATCGAGACTCATAATCCTAGGAATTATTAATGACAAGAGTTGACACTTTTGAATGCTTACCATGTTCCAGGCTGTGTACTGAATGCTTCACGTCCATTTTCTTATTTGATTCTGACAACCACCTGTGAGGCCAGATGAGCCCAAGGAGGCTCAGGAAGGTTGATTCCTCCAAGGTCATACAGTTGGTCCTTTGCAGAGCCCTGATTCCAACTCACACCAGTTTGATTGCAAAGCCATTATTTTTAAAGAATAGGCTATTGCAACTCTATTGGCTTTTGGGAGTTCATGGATTCTACCGTAATCTGTTCTCACAATAAATTCTATTGGGCTTTGTAAAGGGCTGAGAAATGGGGAAGAAACTTGGTAGGCTGGATACCTAGCAAAAGTGGCCAGTATCCTGTGAACTGTGAAACAGACCAAGCTTAGGGTACTGAGCACTGGAACCCAGAAAGCAGACATTTCCACTGGGGAGCAATGCCAAGCTTCTGTGGGTCCTGTTTTCAAGTCCAAGGAGGAAGTCCCAGCCATGGGTGTTGAAGTACTGTTTGGAAAGGAGAAGCAAAGCCATTGCTTTATCTAACACATCCTTGTATAGTGCTTCTTATGCAAGGTGCTGGCCCACACTGCTCTAAGCACTTTACAAGCATTAACTCATTTATGTCTTACAACTCTCTGGAAATCGGTACTATTAGTATTCCCATATGACAGATGAGTTAACTGAAGTTCAGAGATGTTAAGCAACTTGTCCAAGGTCACACAGCTGTTAAGTGCAAGAACCAGGTTTTGAACCTAGGCAATCTGTATCTAATGATTATGTTATATTGCCTCTCAACAAAGAAACTTGTTTTTTCTGTCTTCTGTGCTTGCCATCCTTTTTCAACCACTTCTGGGAAAGTCTACACTGCCAGTAAATTTCCCCTACCCAATTGGCTTTTCTTCCACCTACAACTTTCTCCAGTGCTTGACAAGCTCCTTCTTCATCTTCCATACTGCTTCATTTGGCATTACTCATGAACAACATACTACTTTCACCTGCCAAACATTTTCCCCATAAATTATTCCATCTCAACTTGGAAGTGAGGATGGAAAGTATTGTTTCTACCTTGAGAATAAGGGAACTAAAGCAAGCAACTTGCTTAACATCTCACACAACCACTTAATGGCAAAATTAACTAGAATCCGGGCATCTTGAACTTAATACATCCAAAACTGAGCTCTTAACTCATCACCCCTACTCTTAACTGCCCCCCCCTACAGCCTTTGCCACTGGTCAAACCTACTCCTAATAGTAGTCACCATCGCTCTAAATGGTAACTTCATTCTTTCAGTTGTTCAGGCTGAAGACCTTGGAATCATTTTTGATTCTTCTCTTTCTCTTCACATCCTAAATTTATTCTACCAGCAAATCTAGTTGGTTATACCTACAATCCTATTACTTTCATTATCTGGTTTAAGTTATAATGATCTATCTCTTAGGGTATCGTACTCACCTTCCAGCTATTCTCCTTGCTTGTGTCCTTGCCATCCTCACCCAAGTCTATTATGCCAGACTAATCTTTATTAACATGAAAGTCAGATCATGTCACTCTTTTGCTCGAAACTCCTCCAATGACTTCCTACCTCACACCCAGTAATAGTAAAATTCCTTACAATGGCTTATAACACTGTATTCAACTCAAATATTTCTCACTCACCTCTTTCAGGTGTTGGATCAAATGCCCCCTACTCGGTGAGATCTCTGACTGCCATGTTTAAAGTTGTAAGTCCCTCCTCCCTATGCCCTCTCTGCTTTTCTTGTCTTATTCTATTTTTTTTTTATATCTTGAAACACTACCTGACATTATGTATTTATTTATTTTTCAAAATTGTCTGTCTCCTTCTGCCAGAATAGGGGCTGGCAATCTTTTTCTGTAAAGGGCCAAATTGTAAACCTTTCAGGCTTCATGGGCTAGATAGTTACTGACACAACTACCCACCTCGGTTGTTGCTACACAAGAGCAGTCACCAATGATACATATGAGAATGAGCATGTCTGTGCCAATAAAATTGTGTTTACCGAAACAGGTGATAGGCCTTATTTTGCCTATGAGCCATAGTGTTTTGACCCCTACTAGAATGTAAATTCCAGGAGGCAAAGGTTTTTGTTTACTACTATGTCCCTATTACCTACAGCAGTGTCTGGCACACAGTATATACCTGATATATTGTTGAATGAATGAGTCAGTGGGGCACTGGAGGACTGAGGGATCAGGAGAACTATAATACAGCCATTGAAAAAGAATGTTGAACAAGAGCTGATTCTGGCTAGGTTTGCAGCATATGAATTCTCCTTCCTCCTTTCCCCCATCATCCCTACGCTGCTACTTAAAGCATATCATACGAAGTAAAAGTTGCTTTCATTGCCTGAGCAACTCTCCTGATGTGTGAAATTTCATCTGACTTCCTTTAATGTCATCATTTGTCTATGCAATCATCCCGACTCAGGCTCTCTCTAATAACAATAATAACTCACAAACTCTGCACTATAAGCAGAACAATGAAATCAGTATTTTTAATTAATTTAAAACAATTGCGAGCAATAGCTTCTATTGACAACTTTACACTTTTCAACACTTCATATTCTGAAATACTCTCTGAAGTTGAGCAACTGTTACTGTTATGTTATGAAGTGTTATTTTCCTTCTATGCATTCAATATGAATGGTTTGTTCTGATAAACTGCAGCTTTCAAGTGGTCCCAACAGTAAGAATCACATGGTAAGATATATGATAAATGAAGTATTCACCAGCTCTTATTGACTATTCTCTCATCCTTCCTTGGATCTCTTATAGGCAATAAAGATTTCCTGGCGTTATACGCCTTCCTGTTGAAAATGTACATTCACTCATTCATTATTTCATACAGTCCTTCACACATTGCTAACATTTACTGAGCATTTACTACGTGTGTGGTACTGTGCTGAGGGCTTTAAACACATTAATTCACTCAATTCTTATAAAACACCTAGGAATTAGGTACCATTATTATCACTGTTTTACAGATGAGGGAACTGAGATCCCAAAAGCTGAAGTGATTGGCTCAAGCCCACACAGCTAGCAAAAAGGGGACCTAGGGTTGGAACCAAGGTCTGCCTGACTCTAGAGCCAAGATTTAGCCATTGTTTTCTGCACCTCTCCTTAACAATTATTTACCATATGCCATGTGGTATACTAGGCAGTATCTACAAAGGTGGATAGGGCACAACCTCCCTGGCCTCCAAGAAGTAACACTGGTTGGGGCTGTGTAGGTAGGAGTAGAAGCTGTTAGAGGTAGAAAATAAAGAATTTTCTGTTTACAACAGGTTGGTGAGAAAGTAGACATTGTTCTGTAAATTCACAGACTTTTGAAAAATGGAGACAGAAGGCTACAGACTGAAAGGGAAGAGGGCCCCCGCTCTAGAGTTTAGTTCAACCAATAGGAAAGAAAAATACTACTCTCAGGGACTTAAACTGACATGAAAGTTGCCTACTTTAGAAGTGGGGTGGGCTACTCACACACACACACAAAGCATTTACTAAGAAGATAAGGGAACCTCCTTATGTGTCATTAAGAAGCAATGCTCTAAAATGTAACAAGTGAAAAACACTACTATAGCCTTATAAATGTTATGACTGGGAACACCTATCAAAACTAAGGAGGGATTCATAATATTGTGATAAGCAAGCTATTTGACCACTATAGAAACAGAAGTAAAAATAATTAGAAAAAGAAGTTGTTGTTCTCACTCCATGCCCTGATCTGCTGGTATATTTATTGTCTTTCTAATAAGGCAGTGGTTCTCAACCTTTCTAAGGCTGCGACCCTTTAATACAGTTCCTCATGTTGTGGTGACCCCCATAAAATTAATTTCATTGCTACTTCATAACTGTAGTTTTACTACTGTTATGAATCATAATGTAAATATCTGATATGTGTTTTCCGATGGTCTTAGGTGACCCCTGTGAAAGGGTCATTCGACCCCCAAAGGGGTCGCGACCCACAGGTTGAAAACCACTGTGAAAGGGGGATGAATATTTGCATCTGATTGTATAAACTATATGACTCCTTATTTCCAGACCATCTCTCATCCTCTACTAGTCTCTTCGTTTGCCAGTAACAACAGTCATCATACAATGAGCACCTACTCTGAACCAAGCACTTTGTATAAAATATGAGTATCTTATTTAACCCTCACAGTAATCCTATTATCTCATAGGGTCCTATTACTTGCCCCATTTTCAGAGAGGTTATGTGGCTTACCTAAGCCCTTAAAACTAAATGAGTGCTATTAGTTTCCTGTGGCTACCACAACAAATTACCACAACCTTGATGGCTTTAATAACAGAAGTGTATTCTCTTATAATACTGGAGGCCAGGAGTCTGAAACCATGTTATTGGTAGGGCCATGCTCCTTCCGAAGGCTTGAGGGTCAGATTCTGTTCCTTGCCTCTTTTTAGTGTCTGGTGGCTACAGACATTGCTTGGTTGTGGATGCATCACTCTAAATCTCTGCCTCTGTCTTCACATGATTTTCTCCCGTGTCTCACCCTTGTCTGTTTCTTAAAATGACACTCACCATTACATTTAGAGTCTACTCTAATACAGGGCATCTCATGTAGAGATTCTTACTTTAATAACACCTGCAAAGGCCCTTATTCCAACTAAGGTCAGATATTTGGAAGTTCCAGTTGAACCTATCTTTTGGTAGAACACCATTCAATTCATTACAAGTAGCGTAGATGAGATTCTAACCTAGATCTATCTGACTTCAAAATTCAGGCACTTTTCACTAAAGCAGGCTGCCTCCACCAAACATCCTTTTGCCTTTATTTGGTTTCCTAAGTAGATTTCCTACTGGGAAGAGGATGAACTGATCGACTTAAGTTTGCTTTGTAGTTAATCATCAAGATTAATTAATAATTTGACATTTTAGTTTCTAAAACATTGCCTTATGTGTTTAGATTGTGTGAAATTTGTTCGCCAGAGTCTAATAATTCCCTAGTTAAAACTAACAAAATTGAGTTTTGAAACCTGTAAACGTGAGAATTGGATCTTTGCTAAGGACCAGGATCCCTTCAGGGTGTAGGTATCCCATATCCCACAAGTCATGCCTGTTTCCTTAATATATAAGTGACCACAATATAATGAAATGCCACAAACCTATGGTGTACGGGAGAATTTCTAATCACTTAAGAGCTCACAGGAGGAACTTTGATTTCAGATCAATGCTATATCCCAGAAAAATTCCTTATAGCACCTACTGTCTTTGCTCCCCAGTCCCCATCATCAAGTCACAGGGAAGGAGATGCCTCTAAGAGTTCATTATCACACTAAGATGAGATTCTGTAGAAAAAGAGGGATCCAGAAACTGTACAGACTTCCTGTGTCTCTAAATCAGTCTATTTACTGGGCAACTGCTCCAGCTAACTCATTGACACTGACCTACTTACACCTTGATTAGGAAGAGAACATCTCTAAGGATGTGTTTGTCAGATTGTGGTTAGTCTGTGGACCACCCATAGTGAAGGAACACAGAGTACCACCTGGGAATCTTGTTTAAAATGTCCAATTTCCTGGCACTATACCAGTCTTACTGAATTAATATTTCTGAAGATGAGGGACTAGGTGCATTTTAAAGCAGGTATCTGGAATAATTCTGATACACACTCAGGTTTGAGAACCACTGCATTCTGGTGAAATCAGGCTTCCACAACATTGAAACACAGATTACACTTGAAGTGTTTCTTTGCAGTTCCAGCCAATAACCAATTACAATATTGCGTTCTTACAGCATGATTTGTAGGTTATAGTTCATCTCACAATATTGTTTTATATGGTTTGATTTAAATCAAAGCAGTTATGGCAAGATTTCTTAATCCTTCTCTCCTGAGACAATTTACGTAATGGCTTTTCAGAAGAATTGCAATAACGTCTCCCTAATATCTTAAATTGATCTCTAAGGTCTCTTTTGGCTTCAACATTCTGATTCTATGAATGTTCCTAGGGCTTCAAATCTGTGACAAACACATTGCTTGTTACAATCTAAGTCTGTTCTCCTTCTTCCAGGCAACAAGTTTCCAAAGAAGACTGGTTGCCTACGTTTTTCCTGGATCTTTTTTTTTTCTTTTTAATACCAAATACTTTCTCACCATATTGTTGTAAAGAGTGAGTGAAAAAATATATGTGAAATGCCAAGCATAGTGCCTGATGGAAGGAAATGGTTCTTCATGCTGCTTCCAGTGCATTGTCACAATAATGCCTCTTAAATTATTAAAGATAAAACATTAGAGAGCTGCAGCTAAATGAAAACCAGGGAATCAGCTATATTTCTGTATTGACAACATCAGGTTTATTTGGCTGGAGGGGAACTGGATAGAACTCAAATCTCTGAGAAGGGCATGGGTTCCTGCCACAAATCGTGACATGGAGAAAGGCTACAGTGAGGTTCTGGCCTAAAACTCAACTCCAATTCCCACCATGCTCCCTAAGTTACTATTTCTCAAAGTGTGTTCCAAGGAGTATTACTGCTTGGATGTTTATAGTATCACATAAGAGCACCACGAACAAGCAAAGTCGTGAACCACTGGATTAGTCAAATGTGGTTTCCCAACAGCAAGAATGTTCAGAATCCTTAATATGTTGACAGACAAATGCATCTCCAAAAGAGGGATGAGGGACATGGGGTTTTCTAAGTTCTGTGACTTTACTCACAGAAATGGCAGTGAGGCACTAATGGTTCTGAGGAGGATAATTATGAGAACACTGCTCCAAGGTCACTGGTGCTCTCTTGCTAACAGGAAAGACACATTTTATCTCTTATGTGACAAAAGTAACAACAGAATAATTATGTGTTGAGCTATAGACGTTTTAAAGAAATGTTCAGAATCTTTTAACCTAGAAACTGAGTGAAACTCCTTAATGTTATAAAGGGTATCCTTTAGAAATCAACAGCAAACATCATACTTAACAGTAAAATACTAGACCAGTGGTTCCCAACTGTTGTCCACTTGTGCACCCCTTTTAAGCCCATTTCTATAAATTGTACCCCTTGTTTTTAAAACAACTGTTTTTAAATACTGACACTTTTGTTCAGTACCTATCTTAATGTAAAATAGTGGAAATGAGGTAATAACTTAGGAAAGAAAAATTACTACACTGAAAGTACAAACCACAGATTTAATTTTACAATATTCATAACAGTTAAATATTGATAATGATAATCAAGTATTTAAACATTAAATAAAAAAACTACTTGAAAAGAATCACAATGAAAAACAACGCATATACTTTTACTCAGACAATAACTAAAGAATAACAAAACTGATCAAACATTCTGGCTACAGATGTATTTATATTTTTGGAGAAGTTCTAGAAACATCACAAATGGATTATTCTGAAACTGTGCATAATGATTAGTAGAAGAGCAGTTTGGGGGAAGGGTTCATAGCCATGCGCTCACCAATCTTCATTCACTAATGTGATCTGATTTTGAAGTCTCTCCCGAATAGTGATTCAAACTTAACATTTATTATTCCATAACTAATGTTTTGGTTTCTTTTTGTTGTTTTTTTTAAATTTACTTATTTTTTTGCCATTACTGATTATTTTTTGCATATTTCTTAATGGCACAGGACATACCCCTGGGGGTACATGTACCACCATTTGGGAATCGATGTTCTAGATGTTCAGAGCAAAGCTTGGCGGTCTTCCTTGACTTTTTTTTTCTCTCATACTCCACATTCAATTTACCAGCAATACTGTGACCTGCATCCTTAAAAATAAATTTGGAATCTGAGCATTTCTCTCCAGCTCCACTGTAACCATGTTAGTCCAAGCCAGCATCATTTCTTAGTTGGATCATTGCAAAATCCATTAAACATATGTGTCAGATCATGTCATGTTTCTGTTCAAAACATTCCCATGGCTTTTTACCTTGTTTACATTAAAATCCAAAGTCCTTAGAATGACCTAAGATTCTTCATGAGTTGTTTTGACGTTGTTTCTTCCCTATTACCTCTCTGATCTCGACTCCTACCATTCTCCCACTTGATTACTCAGCTTCAGCCCTATGGCCTCCCTGCTATTTCTCAGACATGCCAAGAAAATTCCCAGTGGGGCATTGCTGTTCCCTCTAAATGGAATGTTCTTTCCCCATAGAGACACAGGTTATTCACTAGCTTCCCTGAGATCTCTGTGCAAAATGACATCTTACCAGTGCTATTTCCTTGAGCATATTACTTAAAAATTGCCACTCTCTGCGTGCTTCTATACCACTTGACCCTGCTTTATTTTTCTTCATAACACTTCTCATTTTCTGATATAGTAACATTTGCTTGCTTGTTCATTGTCTATTTCCACCACTAGAATGTAAGCTTTAGGAATTTTATTTCATCACTGATATATCCCCAGTGCTTAACACAGTGCCTGACACATAATAGGTGCTTGATAAATATAGAATGATTATAAAGTGCAATGGGAGTTCTGCCCAACTTTTTTTTTTTCTTTTTAATTTGCAGTGGTGGGTATGTGGGTAGCTCCCTGGCTGGGAATCGAACCCAGGCCGCAGCACTGACAGCGCCAGCGCCGAAGCCTTAAGCCACTACACCACCAGGGAACTCTGGGAGTTCTTAGACTCCTGGCATCTTTAGATGAGGAAATATCACCCTCATCATCTGAAGCAACCCCCTCAAAGTGCAAAAGACCTCAATACCACGTTTCTGTTGGTGGATTTAGTGTTTGCATGAGGCCTTCCAGGACACTTTATACAGTCTGAAGCAAAATGCTCCATTGGACGTATTTAATTCCTAGAAAAATATTTGCCAAGGGTCCTTTTCTGATATATGATTTTTCGAATAGGGATTAGATATACACAATACAAAATGTCAAATGTTGAAAGGACAACAAATGAAAAGTGTATTCCACCACCTCCCATTGCTACCACCCTATTCTAAGCCACTCTCTTTTTTACTACCAGAATTTTTGCGCAAATCCTTTGGAAACATAAGTCAGATCATGTTACCCCTCTTCTAAAACTAGCCCCAAACATCTCATTTTCCTCAAAGTGAAAGCTAAAGTTTCTCTCTGCCCCCCAGCCACCAAGTTCCCTTCTTGGGGGCAATCATTTTTGTCAGTTTATTGTGTAATTTTCTAGAAGTAGCCTATACATTATACATATATATCTCTGTATGCAATCCTTTAAAAAATGTGCTCACTGTTTCGAACCATTGTTTTTTTCTCACTTGACGTCTATATCATTCTTTCTAATGGCTCCATAGTTATCAATCGGATGGCTGTTATATTCCCCAAGAATGCTTAACCTGGAGTCCATGTATGGGCTTCACCAGTCTATTACTCTCCTGAAATTGCATGTGGATATAAGTGTGTATGTATATAAGTACATATTCCAGCAGAGGGGGCCCATACCTTTTATCAGATTCAAAGAGGTCTGAAGCTCAAAACAGTTAAGAATCATTATCCTGGGTCAAAATCTGGATCAATACCCCTTGGTCCTACTTCTGCTATTTGGAACAGTTCTGTTGGAGCCTGGCACACAGAGGAAATACAGCAATTATTTGTGAAATGAAATGAATGAAGGAACAACACAAAATGAGTCTACGCCCTCTGTCTATGTTATCTTTAGGTTGGCATGAAGAAAGCCATCATGTCCTTCTAAATCATCTTCTCTTCTAAGACATAATGGCTTAGTTCCCTTAACTCTTAATTTGACATGGTTTCCAAATCCATATGCTTTGCCCTCCCCTACACAAGCTCTACTATAGATTTTTCCCCGAAATATCTTCAGGAGCAAGTATATTAAAAAAAAAAAAAAGTCAGGTAGACCAGGTGGGGGACCACAGCACGTGGTGAGACCTATTGAATCCATTGAGTGGTCTAAAGATATTCACATTCAAACTTGAGACAAAAAAACATTTGCAGACCATTTTTTTTTTCTCATGGGCTGACAGTTTACAAATTTAAAAATTTGGAACTCATCCAGTTTGTCAATACTTTCACATCTTCTGCACTGTATTACCCACCTTTGTCCTTCTCATAAGCCCAATAATTTAGGCACACTAAACTATTCTCTGCTTCTCCAATACCTCCTTATGATTTCTTGCTCTGATTCCTTTATCCACATGGTTCTCTCTGCATAAAGAGCCTATGTAGAATATTCTCCATTTGCCCCTCAAAATAACTTTAAAAAAAGACTTTATTTTTAAGAGCAATTTTAGGTTCATGGAAAAATTAAGAGGAACAAACAGATATTTCCCATATACCTCCTGCAGACCCACTTTTTACCCTTTTCCATTCTGTTTCTGTATCCCCAGAGTCTTACCTTTATGGAATATGTTAACTGGCTTCTTGTACTCTGGACTCTTGTTGGATATCACCCATGGGAGGTACTGCCAAAGAATGGAGATCAGGAGCAGATTGAAGTGTGGATATTTATTTTTTTGGCTTCCTATCTATGGAATGTCAGCAGTTTGGCTGAATCCTTCTAGAAGGATGTACCACAGGCCCCAAACGTTTTTGCCAGCCATCTTCTATAGCTACAGCTACTGTCTCTGGGTTCCTCCTGGTAACTGCTTCCTCCTTTTGGTCCTTCAGGTCTAAAGGAGGTAAAATCTCTCTGGGGTACTTCACCATCCTTTGTTGGTTCCTCTCAACCTTGCTCACATTGTTGTAAACAGTCCCTCCTTTAACTACTTCTCATTTTCCCCTGTTACCACACCCTTTCCTCCCTTGTCTACTTGGTAAACTTTACATTGTTCAGGTCCCATCAACCGTGAGAGGCTTCTCTGAGTGTCCTTCCCTCAGAGAAAGTTAGCTGTTCCTCTAACCTCCTTGAGAACATTTCTTATAGCACCTCATGTTTATTAGTGCATGTCTCTTCCATTAGATCTTGAGCTTCTTATGGTGGGGATAATGCTTATTCATCATTATTGTCTCAGCTCCTGGCCAAGCATATGCTTGGGAAATGTTAGTTATTTGTTCTTTTGGAAGGGGGTGCAATTGAAGAGAGGGTATTTGTTTTTCTATTTATTTCAAATTATTTGACTTCAATAAGAAAGATCTACAAATTATTTTTAAAAATTATAACTAAAGGAAAAAGAGTGAAGTAAAAGTCAAAGACTATCCCTCACATCCATGTATGAAGTAACCATGGTAATTATCTGTGATCCATATCCTTCCAATATGTTTTGTATGCACAAAAACACGTAAATTTATATATACAAAATTATATACACATATTTCTCTGCCCCTTGACTTTTTGACTTAACAAAACAAAACAGCTGTATTTTATGTCAATTCACGTGTGGTATACACACCTAGTTTATTATTTTTTGTAATTGAATTATATAAATGTTCCTTGACTAATGATAGGGTTACATCCCAATAAACCCATTGCAAGTTGAAAATATAAATCAAAACTTACTGTTCAGAACACTTACATTAGCCTATGGTTGGATAAAATCATCTTGCTGCCCAACATCCTTACTAAGAGAGTATTATACTGCATATTGCTAGCCCAGGCAAAGATCAAAAGTCAAAATAGGACATATGCTTTCTATGGAATATGTGTTGCTTTCACACCATTATGAAGTCAAAAAATCCTAAGTTGAATCATAAGTGTGGGACCACCTGTATTCCTTTTGAAAAATGTAGCATAATTCATTTAACAAGTTCCCTATTTACTGGACATTTAGATCTAATATTGTTCAATATTATATGCAAAGCAACAGAGACACACTGGACAAAAATATATAGCTGAACTCAAGAAGCAACAAAGGAAAACCTCCAGATTCCAGAAATGAAAAGGGAACTCAAAATCACAGCGATGAACATGGATTGAAGTTTCACAACTTGTAAGGATAGTGGGACCACATATATACCTTAGAGACTGAGTGTTGACTCCTCTAAAGGGGTTAAAATTGAGTTAGAATTGTGATTCCCACACAAAACAAGAAGCAGAAGAGAATTGCCTTGTGTATGAATTGAAACCAGACTTGCCAAATCTACAGAAGCACAATAATAACAAATCTTTTTTTTTAAATTGGGGTGACATCTGTTAGCAAGGATGACATAGGTTTCAGGCATACAATTCTACAGTGCATTGTCAACTTGATGTATAATCAGTTCACCACCTAATGTGACTTCTCTTTCCATCACCTTATATTTAGCTTCCCCCCATCCTCTCCCACCCCCTCCCCTCTCTCCCCTCCCTGACCCACTTGTCCCCAAATAAACATTAAACTATTGATTGTGTCCATGGGTTATTTGTTTGTTCATTTCTTTTTTCTTTGCTTTCAGTTTTATATTCCAATAATAACAAATCTTATTAGTACTTACAACACTCAAGGTACTATTCTACATGTTTTGCATGTATTAATTTATTTAATCCTCACAAAAACCCTAGGAAGTAGGTACTATTAAAACTTTCATTTTACAAATAAGGAATAAGTGTTTAAGTAATTTGCTTAAGGTCCCAATGCTAGAAAGTGGCAAATATAAGATCCCAACTCCAGGGTCCATGCTCTTAACTGCTATGTTACACTGCATCTCTACTGAAAGCAACAAATAAATAAGACAGGCAAACAAGTAAAGACGAACAAACAAAAAATCATAGACACAGACAATAGTTTAGTGATTACCAGAGGGCAAGGGCAGAGATGGGGGTGGTAGAGGACAGAGGGGCTTCAAATACGTGGTGATGGAAGAAGAACTGAGCACACAATGCAATGTACCAGGTGTGCCAAAAAAAAAGTTATACACATTTTAAGAGATGTTATCTATGTATTACTTTTCTAAGTTTAATTGAATTACAGTAACAATGTGTAATATGATGTTTGCTCAAATGGTAGTATTAATCAAATGAATGCTAGTGTCTGTGACAGGCAGGGCAGTAGAAGAAAATGGCAGAAGCAGGTTGTCATTTAAGGGGTGCAAAACCATTTGCCAATGGACAAGAACAATGGATAAGACAATGAGATGCAGTAGAGTTTCCCCCACATTCTCCTGACTTAACACCCCTTGACTTCTACCTACGGGGGACCTTAAAGGATGTGGCGTACTGTGGAAAACTGGCTACACTGGTGGTACTTTGGGAAGGAACTGAAACTCATAGGCAGCAATACAAGTGGACACTTTGGTCAACGTTGCTCAAGCAGTAGTTCACTATAATCAGAAGTGTCTGGACACTGATGGTAACCACTCTGAGCACCTCTTATAATTGCAGAAGTCAAATGTGACTTGTATTCATCTTTTGTTATTGGTATATATTGAATATTTCAATTATAATACAGTTTTTTCCTTTCTTAAAATGTGTATACATTTTTGGCACTTTCTATATAGATGATGTATTATAGAAATGTACACTTGAGACCTATATAATTTTACTAACCAATGTCATCTCAATAAATTTAATAATAAAAAAACTAATCCAGAACTGGAAAAGCCATAGAATTCTGGTGGAGACAAATGAACAACTGTCCTTAGGGCCACCTGTACAACTTAGAGTCAAATTGTCACAGCATACAGCTCCTACAGAAGATAAGCTCACGTAGAAAATTATAAAGCACATGAAGAAACCCATACAATGAGAGTTAGTAGGTATAAGAAATGACAAAATTTAGTTCCAAGGAACTACAGATAATACATCAATCTGAAGAGACTTTAAAATACTGCATGTTTAAAGGGTTAAGAATTTCTTTAAAAAAAAGAATAGAGTCCGCAAAGACTTATGTACCCCAATGTTCATTGCAGCACTGTTCACAGTGGCCAAAACATGGAAACAACCAAAGGTCCCTGCGACAGATGACTGGATAAAGAAGCTGTGGTACATATACACAATGGAATATTACTCAGCTGTAAGAAA
>PVJL010018610.1:0-15554 GCA_004026885.1 Lyroderma lyra | reverse complement strand
GAGTAGCCAATGAGAGGCTTGATTTAGACCGTGTCCGAAGAGGACCTGTCCAGGAAGGGAAATGGGGCTACGTCCAGGTGCTGTTACGCTAGTTAACGTCCCGATGACGTCATAGGTCAATGTGTGCAGCTCTAGGCCTTCCTTCCCCGCCCCCGTTAATGACCGTTTCCTGGGGCTTCTGCGCGGCATCTTTTACCACTAGAATACCTCTCGCTTCTTGATTGCACTTTCCATCCCTACGTTGGTGACTACTTACGTTAACCCTCTGTCTTAGTTTCCCTCATCTGTAAAATAGGAAGGAAACTCACCGCCTGGAAAATGTTGAGGATGTCTATAGATCATTTCCCTAAATAAACATATACTAAATCAACCATCCATTTTCTGTCATTAAGTCTTAGTTTAACAAATATTTATAAATCCTTACTGGGAATCAGACTCTGTTCAACATGATTTCCTCCCCTTCTCTCTCCCTTACCCTGTTTTATTTGGCACACACCCTCGCTACCCCAGGACTGATCACTACAGTGATAAACTATGTCTTTCGTGATCCATTAATCTGTTTAGTTTCTAACCCAAGTCAACAGAATCAGTCCCAGGAGGGCAAGGACAATCACTGCTGTATTGCCAGTGCTCAATAAATACTTGATAAATGATGAATAATGTCAGCATAGAGCTCAGGTGCTAGTTATTGTAACTGTAATTATAATTATTATTGCCTCCTGGACCTCATGCCTCATATCCATCAATGGTCCCAGACATTAATTTGGACTCTTCCCTCCTCCTTCTCTTGTCTTCAGCCCCAACCCACCCCATCAAAGCCACAGGTCCTGTGCTTTGCTGTCCTTCTCATTGGTTACTCCCTTGGATCTGCTTCCCTTCCACCTCAATCAATTACCTTTTTCTATCACTCCTTCCTTCCAAATCTCTGACCACTTCTCACCCCCTCCACTGCCACCACCCTGATCCTGGCCCCATTATTATTCCCTGGACCTGTGCAGTTGCCTGCCTTTCTCCATGTCTCCCTGCTCCTCCCACACCCACACACTGTGTTCTTCCCACAGCAGTCAGAGGGAGTCTTTTAAAACATGAGTCAAATCATCTCCCTCCCCTGTTGAAAAATCTTTTTCTTCCTTTAATAAACATTTACTAAGCACCTACTAACAGTGCTCTAGGTGCTCGGGACACATCTCTGAACAAGACAAAGTCCCAGCCCTCATGGAGCTGACAGTCTAGTGAGGTCAAGAAGAAGAAGCAAGTAAATAACACAAGATAGTTTCAGAATGGGAAGTATGTAATAAGGGGAATGACAAGGGTTATTCAGTGGTTCTCAACCTGTGGGTCGCGACCCCTTTGGGGGTCGAACGACCCTTTCACAGGGGTCACCTAAGACCATCGAAAAACACATATCAGATATTTACATTACAATTCATAACAGTAGCAAAATTACAGTTATGAAGTAGCAACGAAAATAATTTTATGGGGGTCACCACAACATGAGGAACTGGATTAAAGGGTCGCAGCATTAGGAAGGTTGAGAAACACTGCATTAGAAACTGACTTTAACTGGTGGGCTTTGTGTATTCTATAACTTTCTTCCTGTTAACTAATTTCTCCTGTAATTTGGATAGTGACTATTCCAACAAGGTGGGTCCCCTGGGAGAGGTCCCGAGATACCACTATTCTATCTGCCTACCTCACTTTTCTCTGGAGCGACATGATTCCCCATAAATCTCTATGGGAAGCTGAGGGACAGGAGGTCTCTTCTATATCTGCTTCTTGCTGAAGGTGGCTGATGTCTCTATCTACGGGGGATTCACCGAGCTCTCATCCTATCTGATCTAAAAGCAGAAGGGGTCTCGAAATCCGCATGGGAGACTGTGTTGACTTCTTCAGTCAGGATGGGCTGGAAGCCTTGCTGGGGAATTATTTGTATCATAGTAGCCCCTAGAGGAGGAAAACTATATTCAGTTACTATATTTCAAAACATTTGCCCAAGAAGCAGACCTCAAAGTCACTGACATAGGGTGGCTACATGATGGGTTGAGCCTGTGACCTCCTCCTGTGGCTTAACTGGTCTATTGGGTGATGTTGCCTGTCCAGGAGCAGGACCCAGAATGGCTTGAAAAAGGCTAAAGTGCATAAATCACAAGTAACAGAATAATTGTTTAAAGCAAAGCAAGAAGTAGAAAGGAGACATTCTGTTATTCAGCCTAGGAGTACTTTATTGTTTAAGGCTGGAGACCAGGGAAGATTGATTGAGAGGGTGATTAAGGCTAGGGACTAGGAGAAAGACAAGGCTGGGGAGCCAAGGAACTAAGAAAAAGGGACTAGAAGTTCCTGTAGTGAGGGGCTCCCTCTTTTGGCCCACATCAAAACTGTGTCCCCAGCACCTTCCAGGAAGAGCTATGGATCACCTGTCTAGCAAAAGAGGTCCCCACTATTTTCCCAAGGAACATTTAGAAGGAATAGCAGAAAGATAGGTTCTCCTATTAAAAATAGCAGCTGAGGTTCAAGGTATAGGCAGAAGCTGTTTTTCTCAAACATGTGTCCTAGAGGTCACATTATTCCAGGCCATGTGATATAGGTGATAATTGTTAAGTGGTGCATTAAATAACGAACCACACACTGAGAAAGTCCCACCTTTTTTCAATTCTTAAAATCCTTTATCACCTATCCAGGAAAGAGGCTTACTCTCCCTGGCTCGTATCTCTTGAACAATTTTCTAACCCTCAGCTCCCTTTTAAAACAGAGCTGGGGCACAGAGTGAAAGCCTGCAGAAGGCAATAGGATCAGGCTAGAGTTTTCTTCCCCATGTTTTACAGTGAAATTTTTTAAACATTTAGAAAATGAAAAGAATTGTACAGAGACTATCTCTGTACTCATATTCCCCACAACCTAGATTCCACTATTACTACAGTATTTTGCTTTATCACATATCCATCTCCCTATCCACCTATCCATCATCTTGTTTTTTGATAAATTTCAGAGAAAGGCAAAGATTTGGAGGGATCTAATGTATAGCACAGTGATTAGAGTGAACAATATTTATGGTATATTTGAAAGTTGCTAAGAGAGATCTCAAATGTTCTCACTGCAAAAAAGAAATGACAATTATGTGATGCTTGGAGGTGTTAGCTAATGCTAAAGTGGTAATCACTTTGCAATACATAAGTGTGTCAAGTCAGCACATTGTGAACCTTAAACTTATACAATGTCAATAACAATTATATTTCAATAAAGCTGGAAAAATTAAAAATAAAACAGAAAATGGAAGGCATCAGTTCTCTCCACTTCTAAACACTTCAACATGCATATCATTAACTAAACTTCAATATTTGTTTAAGGCTCTTTTTGTAGTTTCTTTACGTACAATGAAATACATAAATCTTAAATGTATATTCGCAGAGACAAAGTCATACACCAGAGTAACCTACCTCTATCAAGGTTCAGAACATCACTGTAACTCGGAAAGTCCCCTCGTGCCCCTTCCCAGTCAATCACATTCCACCCTTCTAGGGGCAGCCACTATTGGGGGAGGGGGGGTGTATGTGTGCGTGCGTTTCACTACAAATCAGTTTTCTAACTGGAATTTTAAAGCACTGGCATTGTTTTATTTCCATGGACTTTAGTTTTACTTACCTATTTATGGAGGTGATATTGGTTTTTTGCATGCAGTAGACACATGTGTTTGCATCTTTAAAAACTGAGTCAGTAAGTCCTCATATGCCTGGGAGTGAGCTGCTTTATGGCTGTCATCTTGTTTAATTATTAACAGCACACCCCTTTGCACTCGCCACTGTCTGTTTGTACCATCAATTATAGGTCACCCTATCTGTAATGGAAGGGGCTTTGAGAGTAAGCATGGTGCAGGCAGGGACTTTTCTTTCACTAGAGTATCCCAACACGGTACAGGGCTTGCCATGTAAGCAGGTGCTCAATAAATATTAGTTGAATTTATATATACTTTTTAAAAAGCCAATTTAAAGAAAGTTTATGCAGATGTGGCAAAAAATGTGAATTTACTCCAAAACACTGCATTAACGTACATACTTGAGCTGTGCTGTCCAAATCTGGTGGCCATTGGCCTCTGTGACTATTGAGCCCTTGGAATATGGTCGGTCCAAACTGAGATGGGCCATAAGTGTAAAATAGACACCCAATACCAAAGACTTAGTCCAAAAAAGCAACAACAACTATCTTACTAATAACTTTTACATTGATCACATGTTGAAATGACAATTTTTTTGACACGAGTTCAGTAAAATATATTTCTAAAATTAATTTCACCTATTTTTTTTTTTTTTTTTTTTTTTGGTATGTGGGTAGCTCCCTGACTGGGAATCGAACCCAGGCCGCAGCGCTGACAGCGCCAACGCCGAAGCCTTAAGCCACTACACCACCAGGGAACTCCCTATTTTTTAATTTTTTTAGTTTTTTTTCTTTTTACTTTTTAAAAACTGTGACTGCTAGAAAAGATAAAATTAAACATGTCACTCCCATTATATTTCTGTCAGCTGATGGGACACTGCAAAGTTAATCATGGTTCATGTATGTAAGTATGATCAAGAAGGGGGTTCTCATTTTCTCTGTTACCTGCTTCCAAAAGGGTTGAATGAGGGTTTTATTTTGTAATTTTGAAAATCAAAACAAGAAACACATTATGAAATAATAAATGAAGAAAATACAAATCAGTCATCAGAGGTAATAGGAATAACCAGGGTTGTCCTTAAGCGATCAGGGAGTGTTCCCCCTCTACCCCGGGAACGTATTTACATGGACTTTGAAAGCGTGTACTTTTTAAAACAAACCGAAGGACAAAGAACAAAATGTTCTGAGGTTGCTTTTATTCCAAGAGTTTTGTGGGCTCCGCCCTGACACTATGGTGCAGGCTTAACCCACAGCGCCCACATACAACAGCACCAAGAGGGCGCTGGGCCCTGGCCAGTCAATGTGACTGAATCTGCCATTGAGGGCCAGCCTGGTTGCCCCCAAGTGGTCCCTCTATGTCCCCCACTCCTCAGGCGGGCGAGAAGCAGGCTTCAATGCCCCTTGGTCCCACATTTCTAGGGTCTGTGCCCTGAAGTCCTGTAGTTCTGTCCTTCTCAGAGAGTATCTCCTGCAGCCCACCACTCAGCAAGGGGGCCTCTCCAGTCGTGGGCTTCTTCTCTGTCCATGAGGCTCCAGATGGCCCTTGCCCAGAGCCCCTGCCCAGGCAGGGAGTGGCCACATGCTGGTCCAGAATCAGAGTCACTGTTCTCTAGGAGCCTGGGAACAGGCCCCAACAAGGAGGCTAGGAGGCTGCTTCAGCCACTGTGGGCTGGATCAGCATGGTGGTGGCCTGCAGTGGGTAGTAGCGGCCCCGCCACGTCTTCCAGAAGATGCCCTTCTTACGCTGCTGCCGCTGCCGTGGGATGGAGTGGAAGTACTGGCCGTTAAGATTAGAGTGGCTGCAAGTACCGAACCACCAGCCACCTGCCAGGGGCAGAGAAAAGGGGACATGGTCAGGCAGGGTCCTTGGGCCTCCACTGAGGCTAGGATCAGGATGAAGCTAGGCATTGGACTTTATATGCTTCAGATGGGAGGATGCTGGCAGTGGCTGTCAGATTGTGTTCTGAAGAACCCCAGATTGTGACAGAGCAGCCTCAGGGACTCTGGGCCCTCCAACCCAGTAACCACAGCTGTCACATATGTGACTGTGGTCATTTATTGCTCTGCACCTGGCACATGGCCAACATTCATTGAAGTCTTTCTATGATTGTCATCTGACTCATCAGTTTATATTAGATTGAATAATATGAAATTACCCGTGTTCCATGATTTTTGGACCCACCAAAAGGCAGTTGATATGTTTCACTTCATGAGTTTCAGGTGCTGCTTCTGATTTCATCAGACCAAGAAGGGGTTTGCCTTGGTTGCTTTGCCATATGCCAGCCAGCATCCCACAAATGTCATCTCATTGAATTTTCATAATAATCCTATAGAGTGGGCACTGTGGTTATACCCATTTTAAAGATGGGGAAACTGAAGGTGAGAGGTTAAGTCAGTTGCCCAAGGGCACACAGCAAGTAAGAAGAGGGGAATGGATGCAGCTGGAGTTGAAGGCAGGGCAGGGAGGCAGAAAGGCAGGGAGGGGAGGCCCTGATAGGCAAGATGGAGAGGGACAGAGCTCACTCACCAGAGAGGCTCTTGGCACAGTTCTTATCCCCATGGAGGTCATGGTCCTGGTCCCAAGTAGAGAAGGGCAGGGAAAGGCCACTGGGTGTGACAGTGGTGGCACCCAGCTTGCTAGCCACGGGTGCGGTGAGCTGCAGGCTATAGGCCGTGTCCTCGCCACCCAGGTGGATGGGGAACTGAAGCGATTCAGCATTGCCTTCCCAGTCCTTCAGCTGCACAGCCAGGCGGCTGCCGCGGTCCCCCAAAATCAGGTGCACCTTCTCCAAGCCCAGCCAGAACTCTCCTACAGCAGGAAGGGCCAAGGGGTGAGATGGGGACCCACATCCACAGCCTCCCCACCTTCTGTGCCTCTGGCCCTCTGGCAATACCCACCTTGGGGATCTCCAAAGCCAGCCTTGTAGGCTTCCCAGGACTGGTTGAAGTCCACGGAGCCATCCCGGCGCCTCTGAATTATGGTCCAGCCTCCATCTGCCCAGAGAGGTATAAGGTCACTAGGAGGACATTTCTTACAGGGGACCCCAAATCCTCCATCTGGCCCCCAAACCCCAAGCTACCTCCAAACTCAGAGAGGGCAATGCTCCCCTCATTCATCCCAGCAGGACTAGAGGAAGGTGGTCCAAGGAAAGAATACTATGGGCGGCACAGCAATCTGGGGGCTCAGCCTCTATCTTTGTCTCCAGGATCCAGCAGGGAATGAGGGAGTGGGCTGCATTTGACAGAAAGATACTCAGGGCACCCTGGTGAGCCAGCACATCCTACCTGAAGTCATTTTACAGTTAACCAGGAAAGGCGGGGACCCCTGCGGCTGGATCTGGAACAGTCCACTTTGCCGTTCTCCGCCTTCAAACAGCTCTTGGCAGTCCGTGGGCAGCCCTGCAGGGCAAAGAGAGGGATGAGGAAACTGAAGCAGAGAGCAGTTCTGGGGGTCTCAGGAAACATGCATGTCTAGGATCCGGGCAGTGGGCAACAGGGCCATGAGGGGGCAATCCTGAGTTCATGACACCCCCCTTCCACTTGCCTAAAGTCTTCCATGGTGCCCCATGACCTTCCTTAGTGCTGCCTACATGGTGCCCCAGGACCAGCCCCTCCCACACTGCATGTCTGCCCTCTGGCCACACCAGTCTTCCTTGTCCCACACACCTTCCTGCCACAGGGCCTTTGTACATACATTCTGGTGCCTCTGCCTAGGACCTTCTACCCTCATATCTTTTTCTGCTTCATTCTAAGGTCCCAGCTTCTGGAAGAAATCCCTGATGCCCAGACCAGGCCAGGCCCCCAGAAAGGGGCATTGAGGACTTCCCATTCCCAACACTGGGATCATCTGGTGGTCTCTCTCTGTCTACCTCCTTGAATGATGGCTCCATGAGGCCAGACAGGGAGTGCTGTCGGCCCACAGTCTAGCACCTGTGCCCAGGCTGATCCTAGCCCACAGTCAGTGTTTAATAAAGACAATGAATGAATGATTGATGAATGAATGATTGCAGAGCTGGGGGGTATGGAGGCAAGAGCTGAGCTGGACAGGCTTTGCTTTGTCTCATGGGGGATGAAGATCAGGTCTGGATAGGGCTTGAGGGGACAGAGGCCCCTGCCTGGGGTCTCAAGTATCAGAGGGGGAGTTGAATGATGGAGGAGTGAAGGAAGTAGGGAGGGAAGAGGAGGGAGGGATGGCTAGGGCTGGTCTGCAAGCTCTGGAAGTCCCCACCCCCAGCCCTGCAAAGAAAGTAGGGGAAAGGTCACCTGGGGGAGGTGAAAGGCCCAGGACAAGGGGTAAGTGTGTCTGCACTGCTGCAGGGGTGGGGGCGGGCCTAGAATGACTGGAGACACTTTCCGGTCCCTAGGGCAGCTCCCCTTTCCCCTACTTTCCTCTCTTCCAATCAGGACAGGCGCTGAGCCAAACCACCAATGTGGCTCCCATTAGCACCAGCTGTTTCTCTCTCCAGCTCTGAACTTTCCCCTACTTGGCCAGGATGAGCCGAGTCTGGGAGTCCCCAAACCCACACATTGTGGTCCCTCCTCCAATCCCCTCCACATCCCCAAGCCTGAACCTCTGCCTGCTGGCCCCGCCCAGAAGCCCCTTATCCCAAGAACAGTGGTTTGGGAGGGTATACTGGCCCCGCCCAGAAGCCCCTTATCCCAAGAACAGTGGTTTGGGAGGGTATACTGGACCCTTCCTAGCGGGGCTGGGGAGGAATGTTGTGTGGGAGAGTGGTGGAGTGTGGTCGGAGGAGCCCTCAAACTAGAGGGCTGGAAGCCAGCAACCAGCCTGAGGGTGTAAAGGGGAGGATCCAAACTTTCACCCAGTTGGCTGCAGACAACCCCAGCTGGCCTAGTGACAGGGTAGGAGAACCACAGGTAAGTCAGCTGGGTGTGAGATGGGGCGTGAGTTTTGGGTGCGGCAGAAACATGGGGAGCTGGGAATCTGTGTTGACATACACAGACATGCTTTGGTTGGAGATCTGGGGCAATTTCAGACAAACACAATATAAGACTCGGAAGTCCAGATGGTGGCAAGGGTCAGCTCTCTGTGAGAGTGGGGCCTGGAGACAGGTGAGGGAGCAGGTGCGTGGGTTAGGAGCCCTGGATTTGTCAGAGCTGCAAGTATGAGTGTGTCTAGCCAGGGAAATGGGGTCCCCTGCCCTCACTCCCCTTCCTAGATCCATACTCCAAGAGATCATGGGGGCCCAAACCTCAAAACCCCTCTCCCAGGCATGCATTTGCTGTTCAGTCAATGAGAACTCCGGATTCCCGAGCTGGCCCCTTTTGTCCACCATGGAGCCCTCCCAGAAAGTTCCTACCTATAGGGAGGTGTCCCTGAGCAGCACCGTCCACTTCCTCACACCCCTACAGTTCAGGTCCCTCTTAGACCCTCTTTCTCAATGCCTGCTCTTATCAGTGGCCAGCAAGGGTTTGGGGGAAGCCCCCTGGGAAGAAGGGTGGGCTGGGCAGGGGCAGAGCTGAGGTGGGAGAGCCCACAGGGACCCAGGACCAAGACCTCTCTCCTTCTCAGTAAGGTGGACCTGACAAGGATGGGTACAGGAATGGCACGTGTATGTGTGTGTGTGTTGAGGGGACAGCTGCTGGCAAAGGGCTGTACACTCACTGTGCAGGCCGCTGATGTTGTGAGCTGGGCCAACAAGCTGGGCCATCTTGGGTAGCCTCTTCCTTCTGGCCGGCTTGGACATGCTGTGGCCCAGGTGCATGGGTGCCAAGAGACCCACCTGGGAAAGGACAAGAGGAAGGAGTCAGGGCTGGCCGAGTCAGGCTGCCCAGCCAGTCGGCTCCACATGCAGCCCCACAGGTCCAGCTTCCACCACCCTCCCCACGTGGGTCAAGCATGGGCACCTGGCTCTGCAGATTCTGGATTTTCAGGTGCTGCTTCTCCAGGTGCCGCTGCTGCTGGGCTACCTTCTGGAAGAGCTGCTCGATCTTGCTGTTCTGAGCCTTAAGCTGAGTCTGGGGAGAGTGTGAAAAGCCTGGTGAGGACCTGGGCCTTCTGTCGCCAACCTCTCCATTCATCCATCCGTGGGTCCTTCCAACTCCATCCTTTGACACCTGGGCAGGAGAACTCGGGGAGCCCTGGATGCCCCTTCCGACCCCACCCTTTTAGACTCGTGAAAGAATAGGAGCGCGGACCACCACCCCTGGGTGCACGTACCTGCAGGCTGCGGAGGATTTCGGGGGCGGCCTCGCCGCGGGGGACTAGACTCGCGGGGACGTGAGGAGGCGCGGCTGATGCCCGGGTCTCCTCGCAGGCCGCCCCGCACGCGCTCAGACGTCGCTCCAGTGCGCCCAGCTCCCCGCGGGTGCGCTCCACGTGCTCGCGCAGTCCGTGGCCGAGCTGCAGCAGCCCGTGTGCTAGCACGTTCACCTCGTCCCAGGACGCGAAGCGCGGCGGCGGCTCGGACGGCGCGGGGCGACCCTGAGCGCTCAGCAGCCCGGCGGTGGCGGCACACAGCACCAGGGCCGCTCCTGCTGTCGGTGCACAGCGCATCCTTCTGCGTGGCTCGGGAGCAGAGATGCGGGTACCCGGAGACACAGGGACACGGGGGCGCAAGGCGGACGCAGGTTCTGGAGCCGCGGAGCCGCTAGCGGAGGCTCGAGTGGGTGCATAAGCCACAGGGAAGGCTCAGATCACGGCCTCGGGCCTTCTAAGTTTGGGGCGTCCACGCGACGTCCCCTTTTATAAGGCGGGTGCGGGAGGGGACGGAGCAGCCTCGGAGGCGGGTCGCCGGGCGTGTCGGGGGCGGGGCTGCGGCCGCGGGTGAAGCTCTGTGCGTTCCGGGCCGTGTAGTTTGCGGGGTGCGGGGCGCCCTCCGGGTGCAAAATTCTGACTCCTCCCAGCCAGGCCCTGACATGCCTTCTCTGCCGACCGTGGGAGACGTGACTGTCCCTCTCCCCGCAGTCCCCTTCCCAATACCGGATTTCCGAGGCCCCCACCCGCCCCTCGATGCTCAGTGAGGGAAAGGGCGCTGGGGGTTGGGCGCGCGGACGTCATTCCCGACCCCCCTTCCTCAAGTCAAAAGCATGGGAAGGGCGAGAGAGAGACTTAAGAGAAAGGACCCTGGTGCGCTGAGTCCCGCAGGGTCAGGTGGGGTGGGGGTGGGGTGGTCGCGACGCCTCAAACATTCCCCCTCCTCCGGAAGCTTCTAGGAGAACATCCCAAGACCAGGCTGGACCCCCGGGGAGACGTCTTCAGGTTCCCACGCTCCTTCCTGCTCGAGGATTCATCGCTGCAGATGTGTTTGTGGTTTTTTAAATGCCCCTTATCCCCAACCCCCACAGCTGAGTGCCCTGGTGTCCCTGTTCAGTCTCCAGCTCAGGGCGTCACTCCCCGCTGCCCCGTCTCTACTCCCAGGGCCTGCAGTGTCTGAGTCTTGCCCGTATCAAAGCAGGAACCTCAGAACAGAGGAGGAGATAAGTGGAAGGAAGGCCATCCCCCTCATTCATTCATTCATTCATTCATTCACTGGGCAGTCCTCTGCGCTCCTATATGGAGTTCCCAGGCTGATGGAGAGACCCCAACACTAAGAGCTTGGGACAAAGGAAGACTATGTCCATGACACAAGAGTAAGCATTCATTCCACAAACTTACACTAAAGTCCTTCCCCTCCATCTGCACCAACTCCCCTATACTCTATCAGGAAAGAGACTGGCATGGAAAAACCCGTCTGTCAGGAAGAACCCGGAGAAGGTTGGCTCCCAGCTCTGGCAAGAAAAACAGAGTTGACTCAGCAGGACTTGGAGCCAGCTCAGCCTCTGGAATCTGAAACTGTGGGCCACCAGGCCTCCAACGTGCAGGTCACCACTTATACTTTTGGCCTGGCCAGATGCCAGGACTGCAGATCCTGGCAGCAGTGACAGGCAGATGGGAAGGGCAGGGGAGAAAACTTCTGCAGGAGTAGACTTGGACACTCACCATCTGCCCTGGCCTGTCCACCCCCAGGCCCTGGCCGCTGAGTCGGGGAAGCACTACCCCATAGTGTGTTGTCCCCTCCCCAGCTGCCTGCACTGAGATAAATCAATTACTTTCCCAACCTGATGGCCTTTTCATCGGGGACTTTCAGGGACTTCTTCCTCCATCCCATGTTTAAGAGGGCATAAAACATGCCAGAGGCTCTTAGAAGCTATGTACTGTCAACAAGGAACAAAAATATTTCTCTAGGAACCTGGCTTGCATCCTATGAACTGCTCTGTGGAGTGTGCCTTCTGCCCTAGCAATGTCACCGTCACCCTGATCACTTATTTGTTGAGCATCTGCTGTGTACCAGTTATTGTGCTGGGGCCATAATGGTGGGCGACAACTTCCTTCCCGTCAAGGTAAATGGCATAGAAAAGTGTGGAATTATGGGGGCTGGAATCTCTCATCAGAAAGGAAAGCAGTGAAATTGACTTTTTTTTTTCCTTTTGCTTGTCTGTGGGCAGTTGAATGAAGTCCCTGCCTTTAGGAGTTTTCCAATCTGGGGCAGGACACAGGCTCATGAATAGTGTCTTTCCATCTGTATGTCTAGGACCTACATTACAGGGGGCCCCTCAGTCCCTCTTAATTAATCTCCAATCCTTGGGAACAGGAAAAGTTGATCTGTCATTGAGAGGTTGCTTATAATAAAAAGAGCAGCAAACACCTATTGTGTACTTACTATATGCCAGATATTGTTCTAAAATGACTCTATATTCACTTAATCCTAATAACAATCCCAAGTGAGGTAGTTATTCTGTTTTATAGATGAGGACACAGTGAAAGAGAGGTTCTGTACTTGTCCAAGTTCTCACACAGTCATTTGGAAAGAGCTAGGGTTTGAGACCAGGCTGCCTCTTCACAGCTGTGTTCTTAGCCGCCATGGTAAGCTACCTTTATTCCAAATGCCCTGCTGATATTCACGCCCTGCGTGGTTGCCCCCATATCGTATAACCAAGAGCATATTGTTAAAATGACGTGTGTGATTTCTGAGGTTAGATCATAAAAAATACATGGCAGCGCCTTGAGCTCGATTGGGTCATGTGGTCTGGGAGACGCTAGCCGCCACGCTGTGAGGACACTCAGGCGCCCTTTGGAGAGATCCTGGTGGTAGGGAACTGAGGGCCCCACCCAACAACCAGTTAGCTGGAGAAGGGAGGTCTTTTGAAAGCACATACTCCAGTCAGTTAAACTCTCAGATGACATAACTTCAACTGACATCTATTATTAACCTCACAAGACCCCAAGCCAGAACCCCCCAGCTAAGCCATTCCAAAACTCTTGACCCACTGAAATAAAAATGTGTATTGTTCTAAGCCACTTGTTTCATAGTTAATACAACAGATAGTTAACACAAAAGATGGCTAATACAATAGCCAACATTTCAGTAGTGCCCACTCTGTGCCTGGCACTATTTTCAGTGTTCTCAGTATATACCCTATAATGTTGACACGGTACTGTTTTAAGCTCCATTTTAAAGAAGAGGAAACGGAGACATAGAGAAATCATGTGGTCTGAGAGAGGAGGTGTGAGGGCAATAGTTCCCCAGGAGGGCTGACACTACTGTTGGGCTTAAAGCTGCTGCAGCTGTGTTCTGTTTGGAGTTCTGCCAGGAGCTAACAATAAGTGCAGCTAGTACCTCTCCTGTGAGTCACAATCCTGTCACCTGTTCAAATTTGCACAGAAGCCAAGCCCCCACTGCCATCTCTCCTTTGCACCCACCCCGTGCCTTGCCTATGTTTCAGGCATAGGTCCTACATGTTTCTTCTCTGGACCCCACCTGAAAACATGCTTGCTTTGGCCTGCCCCAAATTTTGAACATTGGGAGATTTCTATTGAAAATTTAGGTTTTTCAGGTTCCTTTCCATACTTGAAAAGTCCATTAAGGGTGGGCTGCAGTCCAATTTGCCAGAATTGAGGGGGAGCTTCCCTCTTGGCCAAGGCAAGCCCCCCGCAACCTCCACCATCACTGCTGTGTGACACAGTCCTTTCCATGCCCTGTCTTTTGCGGATATCTTCACCCTCTGTTCATTGCCTTTGGGTTGGTGTTTTCTATGGCCAGTACCAGCCTCAGACCAGGTCAAGGGAGGCCCCCATTATAGCATTACACTTGACAGGATAAACTGCACCCCCTCACACACTAGGTCAGGAGCTGTGGTAAAAAAGGATGGATTTACTGGAGCCCACAAACTCCCTTCTAGACCATAGGTAGAGAGTTTCCATTTGAGATGATAAGAATGTTCTAGAACTAGGTAATGGTGATGGTTGTACAACATTGTGCAACCCATGCCACTGAATGGTATACTTTAAAATGGTCAAAATGGTCAATTTTTTGTAATGTGCATTTTACCACAATAAAAATAATCTTAAAAAATCTTGGCAAAACAAAAAGGAAGTAATAAGTTTGAACCTGGCCTTCCATCTTGTTTTGAAGCTACACTGAATAGAGTCAGAGGATAGAACATATTTTATTATTTAATGGGTTAGTTAGTGCATCAGTTTTGTATTGCTATGTAACAAACATCCCTAGAACTTAGTGGCTCAAAACCACATCCAGTGGACTTAGCTGAGTAACTCTTTTCTCTGGCGTCACTCGTGGAACTACAGTCACCTGGAGTTCAACTGGGAATGGATGGTCCACAGTGGATACTTACTGTCCAGTGGCTAGTGGGGCTGTCAGGCAGGACAACTCAGTTCTCCTTTGTGTAGTCTCTCCAGCAGGAATGACTTGAGTTCTTACATGGTAACAGCATTGTTCCAAGAGGATGAGACCCAAGGACCAAGAGGTATTAAGCCTTTGCTTGCATCACAGTTGCTGACATCCCAATGGCTAGAGCTACACCAGGATGTGGTTATCAGTAGGCATGAAGCCTGGGGGCCATGAGTAAGCAGCCTGTCACACTTAGCTTGCTGTAGCACTTTAAATATTTGGACATACAGTGCTCAGATCTTCATTTGTACTTTTGCCCCAGGCTCTGCAAACACTGGGATGATCTCTATTGCACCAGGGACTCAATGCAAATCAGGATCCTGTCATTGCCCTCAAGGAGACCCTAGCCCTGGAGGTCAGGACCAGCACAAACTCACTTCATTTATTCTGTAAATGTTGCTTAAGTACCTACTGTGTGCTCAGCACTGTACCATACACAGGAGGTACAACCATGGGGAGGTGACACAGTCCTGTCCTCAAGAACTCACAGCTCACAGGGGAGACCAGGTTCCTGGGGTGAATGATCTATGTGGAGTTAAATTGCGGTTAAGTTGATGTTAGCTGACATCTTGTAAACATTTAATTAAACATTTAAAGTAGACTCTCAGTTAACTGGCACCCATGGGGATTGGTAGATGCCAGATAAATGTAAGTAGACGCTCCATTAACCAGAACTCAAGCAACTGGCACTCTCAAGATTTTGCCAGTTGCTTGAGTTTTGTCAACACAGAGTCTACTGTATTAATTTTAGCATTCCAGATTTTTTTTCTTTTTTCAAATTTGGTAGAAGATATGCTTTGTTTTCAAGTCTCAAACATTTTGTAGGAGCTTGAAAAGTTCTTACACTTTGTGGAAAGGCTTGCCTGGAGAAGGAGATAGACCATGTAACCCTGTGGTTTCCTTTCTTTTTGGGGGGTGGGAGTGGGTAATTTTAAATTTTGAAATAATTTCAATGTACAGAAATGTCACAAGAAGAGTATAAGGACCTCCTGTGTACTCTTCATGGAAATTCTCCAATTGTTAACTTGTTCTATTAGCTTTTTTCTTTTTGAGGGTGGCTCCCTGGCTGGGAACGAAGCCCAGGCTGGTGTTGCGAACGCTAAAGCCCAGGCACTACACCACCCCTCTATTTAGCTTTATTCTTTCTCATTTCTCTCTTTTTCTCTCAGAGACAGAAAATGAGAGAGAAAAATTATCCTGACATAATCTCTCTCT
>PVJL010018609.1:0-15552 GCA_004026885.1 Lyroderma lyra | reverse complement strand
TTTTTTTTTTTTTTTTTTTTTTGCCTTTTTTTTTGTATGTGGGTAGCTCTCTAGATGGGAGTCGAACCCAGGCCGCAGCACTGATAGCACCGGAGCCTTAAGCGACTGCACCACCAGAGAACTCCCTTCTGAATCCTTTTGGGTAAAAAAATCTGGCAAAGATCCAAGAGGAATTCAGTAAGGGTTTCTGATAACATCAATGGAATAGCCTATGAGGATCCCATACAGGCTCTAGTTTAGGCCCCACACCTACAGTCATAAGTGCATGAGCGAGTTTCTTTAGTGAAAGCCTGCAGTACGCATGGTACGCCGGCCAGTGCGGTGATCAGCTGTAATGCTGTCTATAGTCTCATTGCCATCATCTTCTTAACTGTTACATAATTTGGTCTTGGGACCACTTAGCTAGTTACAGATTATGAGTATAGGCCTTGTATGTTACTGTACAACTGACAGACTTATTTAGTGTTCTGCAATTCTTTAGAAAAGAGTATACCATATTTTGCCATGTATAATGCACATTTTTTTTTGCCCAAATTTGTGAGGGAGGGAAAGATAAGTATGTGCATTATACATGGGTAGTACTAATTCCATACCTATACAAGTGTTTTTAATTCTTTTATTTATGCTTAAGTTAAAAGTGTAACTCTAGAAATCAATAGTGATGTCCATATACAAAATAATACCCTGGAATATGATAATCATTTTCTTATTGTTAATTTATTGGGGTGACATTGGTTAGCAAAAATTACAGAGGTTCCAGGTGTACAATCCTACAGTGCATTGTCTGTGTGTTGCACCCAAAATGAGTTCTCCTTCCATCACCATGTATTTGACTCCTCCTCCCTCCTCTCCCCGCCATTTACCCTCAGGTAACCACGAAAACAAGTATCTAAATATAAACAAAAATATTTGAATTAAAAAATTAAAATGAAAGATTATTTTCCCTGAAAGTTTGGGCCAAAAAACATGGGTGCACATTACACATGGGAGCACATTATACACGGGGGGTGCATTATACATGGCAAAATACAATACATGTGCTTGAATATTTGTGGAAATTTACCTTCTCTTTTTGCTGTAGACGCCTTACAACAAATTAAAACCTGTATGTCAGCTCCATAATTATCTAGCTAGACTTTTAAAGATTTAACCAAGACTAAATTTTATTCAAGCACTATTTCATTTGTCATATTAACTTTAAGTACATTAGACTATTATATGGCCATGATCGGTACTATTTAAATTGCTAGCATCTATGTGTTCCCTCCGGGTCCCCTGACTCAATGCATCAGTGGCATGAACTGAGTATTATCACAACTCTGGGCACATTGGCGCCCCCTGGGGTGTCTGGAGCTCCTGCATAGACAGGGGGCATTTGCCTGGAGCTTCGATTTTACTTCAAGTCTTGGAGAAAATAATTAATCAATTTAACCATTCATTTAATGTGCTTCCAATTCCTTTTTTCAATTCTCTCCTGACATTGGTTAATAAAATTATATAGGTTTCAAGCATACAATTATATAGTGCATCATCTGTATATTGCATTGTGTGTTCACCAACCTGAAGTCCAATCTCCTTTTGTCACCATATATTTCACCACTTTTACCCTTTTCTACCTCCCCCAACCCCTCTTCCCTCTGAAATTCTTTATTTAATTTGCTGTGAAGCAAGCAAAATCAGCATTAGCTGTGTCATGACCACAAACCAATGTTGACTAATACCAAGAAGTATGTCTGTTTAGCTGTCAGAGTTCCAGCCAGAAACAATCTGGTGATGCGAGAAGAAAAGATGATGATACCCTCCTGGGAGAGTGATGGGACACAGCCCCACCCGGCCTCCGGGCAACATAGCCCGAGGCCTGCTGCTCCCATCTCCTGTCTAAGTCCTCTGCCATTGGACAGAAACTCTAAGGACTACTGGAAGGAACAGAGACCTCCAGCCCAGGGGGACAGGACCCATCTTGTTCAGTGAGATCCTGAAACATCTGGACCAGCTGAGTGTGGGCAGAGCCATTAAGGAAGTTTGCTCCTACCCCAGCTAAGCCTGGCCTGGGCAGGGTCCACGAAGCACAAGGATACCCTCCAAGAACTGTCCCCGTTACTCTCCCAGACCCGGCGATGGCAGTTCCCAACTCCTGGTGCCCAAGTCCCCACCTTTGATGGGAACTACTCTATAGCACCCCCTGACATTCCCCCCGGCCCTGAGCACCCTGCCCACTGTGAGCAGCACAGCCTTGCTCAGATCCAGTCCTATCCAGGCTCCCAGTTCCTCCTTTACGTTGTCCACCCCCACGATTACAGACTGAGTTCAACCAATGAAGAATTTCAAGACTGATCTTTTCAGAGAAAATATATAATTACATGAATGTCTCGGATACAAGACCTCAAAAGAGGGGGGTGCTCTTTGTGGGCCCTGCGAGCAACCCCTGGGCCCCTTGAGAATGCATTCATCCTCCTGTGCCCCTACAGCACTGCCAGCAGACACAGTTGAGAAGTGAAACGCGGAGGGACATCCCCGCACAGTGAAGGAGACAGCCCATGTGTGAAGTCCTACCCCCAAATTGGAGACCGTGCTCTTCAGTGGGTACATGTCCTACTGGAATCGGGAAATTCCATACGGTTCCAGATCTTCAGCCTCCTAACTGAGCACGATGCCATGCTTTTCTCTCCTCCTCCTAATCTGTGTACAACGTCAGAGGAATGCATAAAACCAGTTCTCCTTCTTACTGGGCTCACAATATGGTTGTGCCAACTTTGTGTGGACTGGTCCTTTCTTCTGTTTTTCTGTAAAAAACTTTTTCAGAAGCATTTGAAGTTGTTTTGGTGAAATTCAACTGGATGCTGCTTGTTTTTCGTTTTAAGAAGGATCAAGCCAGCTCCGGCTGGTGAGGGGAGCCTGAGCTCAGAGCGTGTGAGGGAGGACCAGGGGCCATCTTGGCTTCATCACCGTGGTGACTCACAGCAGCACGCACAGCCCGGGCTCCAGCCTCGTAGTGGGGAAATGACAGATGCTTGGGGAGCCCAGGCAGGCCTGAGAAGCCTTTCTGAACCCAGTGACGCTGTCTCTGAATGGAGGGGTCCTAGGGTGAGTGGGGTCCCTGGTCCTGGACAAACAACTGCCATCCTATTCCCTGGCCTTTACCTCCTTTCTCCTGCATGAGGCTTTTCAGGATATATGGGGGGTGGGGGAGGCAGAAATTCCCCCCAAAGAGCCACTAATTTTGTGTCTGAATGTGATAGTCTTTGGTTTCAACCAAGCCAGTTCCAGGCCCACTTTAGTTACTTCTGGATTAAGGGTGAAGGGTCTGACCCCTCTCAGGGGGCCCTTCATGCTCGGCCTCTAAGACACAGTTTTCCGGAGACTGACCTTTGGCCTGTGTTTCCTGGTGAAGAAACTAGCAAATTTGTAGGATTCACTTGTGTGTTCACTCCTGTCCTAGAGGCTAATTCACATGTTGGTTAAGGAGGCCGTTTATCAGAACTGTCACCATAAGCACATATTTCCAGGGTCTGGCTCTGTGACAAACACCCCCACTCCAGTCTGCCCCAAACCAAAGCTCTCTCTCGTACATATGCCTGAAGACTGATTCTTTGCAGATGGAAATTCATCCCTGAGATGGAGACGGATCATCTGTCTGCTCCCATGTGGCTTAGGAAGAGCAAAGAGTCAGAGGAATTAAGCTAAGAAAGCGACAGCGAGGGCAGCAGGTTGGGTTAACTTGAAGGAAGCAGGCTTTGGGAATGAGAGGTTGTGGTCAGAGACCCAAGGAAGACACACCAAGGAGCTTCCCAGAACTGTGGCCGCGTTCATTACATGGTGCCTGGTCTCAGGGAGAAGGACCTATGTCTCCAGGGGTGAGAGGCAGAAGGAAAAACCTGGCTGTCTTCACCCACCCCCCAACAGGCAGCCAGGAGAGAGAAAGCGAACCGGGATTAAGGCGAAAACTCAGCAGGGCAGGTGCTGCTGGGCTCTACAAGGACCTGTGACCATCTCGGCATTTCCTGTGTCCTGAAACTTTTTCAAACACCAGTTTCAGCACCCTAAAGTTAGCTTGCTGTGTCCATGGTCTGCCTTTATTCTCTCTGAATGGGCCTTTTCAAAGCCAGGCTCTTCTCCAAAAATCCACTCTGGCAAGAGATCAAGGGAGGGCCCGATGCGCCCCAGCTAATGATACAATTCCTCTGTGAAGCTTTCCCGGCATCACCCAGAAATAACTCACAGTTAGCAATCTGGCTCAGTCTGCCGCAGCGTATGTCCCCACACAGGCCGTGCTCCTCGTCGGACAACACCCCTGTCCTGGGCAGCGGCAGGACTCGCTGGGCCTGGCGTGGGCGGATGTGCCTGGGCCAATGTGCCCCCAGGCTCTCCTCTGTGGCCGCCTGGGGCTGCTCCACGCGGCCCAGTCGGAGCCCTCGCGGCGCCCCCAGAGCCCCGGCCCTGCCTCGTGCCCCGGTGACGGTGCTGCGGTTTGCTTATTTTGACATGCTCATCCCAGACACAGCGAGATGAAAGGCAGGAAATGTGCAGTTCCAGTTCCCATAGCAGGGGTGGTTGGACCACATTAAATCACACTTACAGGCTGGTCGTGGGATCCTGGAGGCAATCACAGGGCAGGCCGACCTCAGGCCTGGGGCTGGTCTGGCACAGCTCAGCCTGGGTGCTGCCCATCCTGCATGGAACCCCTGCTCACCCTGGACTGGCTGCAGCCTTGCTCACTCCCACTACTGCCTGGGACTGAAGCCATTACCTCAGAAGGTCACTCTCACCGGGGCTCCCCACCGCCTAGAGGGAGCCTCATGCCCCAGAGAGAGCCCACTTCCTCCCAGGACACTCCCAGGCCCTTGTCGCCTGTTTCTGAGCAGTTAGTATGGAGCTTTCCATTCCCTGTGGACAGGAAGTGCCTCCAGGTCCTTGGGGCAGAGGTTTGGGAACCCCCGGTATTCTAAAAATGTGGCAGAAGCTGACCCAGCAAGACCCAAAGAACAAAAAAGAGTCAAGGCCTTGCTGTTTGCCCCGAGTGACCGTCAGCCCTTCCTGCAAGCACCCCCGTCTGCCAGAGGACTGTTCTATCAACGAGCCATCTTTCCCACAAGACATAAGCAAGCATTGCTTTCCGCCCCGCTCAGGGTGTTGAGGCATCGGAAGAACGGTTTGTTCTGGGCCAGAAAAAACCTCAGGAAGAATTCCATTTCTCTTCCCCCTGGTGTGTGCCATGTGGCTGGGTCATGGGGCTGCGGGGCTAGTCCGCGTCCTTTCCCTGGCTTTGCAGAGGTTAAACCAAGCCCTTGATCACTAGGCTGCAAGAAGAGCATTTGTGCGTTTCACTTCCTTGGAGGTGACACACCCAATCCCATTCAGGTGTGGTCCCGGGGAAGCAAGCGACGGAAGGCGCAGGAAGGTCAGCTCTCGTGCTGCCCAGACAGAGCTCAACTGCTTGTTCAACAGGAGCTGGTGAGGACAGGTTCTTAGAGACCGTAATGTCCTTTTGTGGCTTTGTCTGGGGCAGGTCATTAAGGTAGGGACGGCTTCAGCGTTGACAGGACACCCTTTCCTGTGTGTTCCTGGAGAACATAATTGACTACAAAACCTTTTTCGATGTCTCCACTGCCAGATACAAACCCAATTAGCAGCAGAGTTACCTCGGATGAATCCTGGGAACATGGAAAGAGCTCGTTCTACAGCTAATCAGACCCATGGAATGATAACACATCTGGATGTCATCAGGGAAGTAGGATCCCAGGACCACAGGGGACTTGGTTCTCGAAGAGCCCACGTGTCCCCTGATTTCAGAGCCCTCTTTGTGGGGGAATAGCGCGGCCTTGGAGAACCAACGGTTAGGGACCGCCTTCCGCCGGCTCAAGGCCTCTGGGCTAGGTAGGAGCATCACAGCTTCATTCTGAGGCCAGAGATATTCAAAAGGAGGCATCCAGGTCTTAATTCAAGTACAGCCCCTTGGTCCCCTCCCCACAAATCCGGATGGATTTAGAAACCTTTCGTTTCTTGTTACCCTTCTCCCAGGGACTCAGGAATGAGGCGTCCTGACTGTCCTGAGAGCAGGAGCAAACCAGTTATTTCAAGGGCACGGGGGTGATGGCCTGCCCACCTGTGCCGCCATGAAAATAACGACCATCGGCAGGCAGGTACGAAAAGGCTGTGCACAGAGAACGATACTAATGCAAGTGGGCAAGCACAAAGCAAATACTTGCCTAGTTTTCACATCATTATTATAATGGATTATGGTGATTATTAATCACTGCAGTGTGGGCTGTAATGCTGGAAGACGCACGCTAGGCTCTGGGCACCTTGCTTTTAGGGTTAAAAGTCCCGTTTAGAAATAACCTTGTGACTAGCACAGCTGGTCAGAAGCCACACAGGAGGCTGGCATGGGAGCTTCTCGGGACATCACGCCTTATTCTCACAAGGGCTGTCCGGAAAGTATCCAGCTATGTACTCTGAAAATCAGAGGCGTGTATGGTTGATGTTTCTCTGGACACCCCTCGTAGCTGGTGGCCTCGTGGATTCGGGTTGTCCTCAATTGCCCTTACATGTTACTCCTCTGACCAGTGGGAAAAGTCCACAGGTGGAGAAAGCCCGGCCATCAGGGCAGGATGGCAGGTGTGCTGCCAGGTTGAAAGGAAATTTCTCCCTTTGATTTGATATGTGGGGTGCTCGTTGGGCAGAAGCATTTGCAAAGCCGTAGGCTGGAAGTCTCTGGAATCAGGGTCCTGAGGCCTAGAGAATCAGCTGGAGGGCTCCCCTGTGAGCAACAGAAACCAGCACTGCTGATCTGAACAGAAAATGAATGCACTGAATGATGGGATGGCTCAGAATTAGGAGGGCTGGAGAGCAAGTGTGGGGAAAGAGAGGCATGAGTTCCGCCACAGCCGGGCCCACAGGCAAAACATACCAGGACCCCATCCTGTGGGGACCCTACAACCTCTGCTGGTACCACCGTGGCTGCCGTAGGGTCCTGCAGGCACAGACCCCAGCCCTGCACCACAGCCCCTCATGGTGCCTGCCTCACTGCGGCTCTGGCTCCTCACTCAAGGCCATGGTGGAAGGCGGGGGCGCCTAAAGGTCAAGGCCAACCACGTGCCCTTGCCCCCGCTGGAAGCTGATAAACACCCATATGTGTATGTTTACACCTGAGTTCTGATGCCCATTCTCCCACTTTCCAGAAAGGAAACTATTGATGGCTCCTTTATTGTCATGAGATTTCATGGCGATGGAAGGAGATGAGCCCTGATCCCCGGGGGTGCTCCCCTCCTGTTTCTCAGTCACCTCTAATCCAAGCCAGAGAGTCCACCCGGTGGGCAGCCAAGTGCCTCCCTTCTCTTTCTCAGACTGGTAACATTTCTATGTCTCTCCTTACAACTGTCACCATCAGAGACGGAGTACGAGGCCAATGCACAAGTGCCACTGCTCCGGAGAAAGTCCATAGAAAGTCCATGGGCAGCCTGCACAGACGTCCCGCTTGAAACGGGACAGGAAACAACGGTTCTGTCCTGATTCAGATGGTGCGTGTGGTCAGCCTCGTCTCCCTGGGCTGAATCCGAGGTGTCCGCGGGCTGGCCGCCTGGGGCAGTGCTGTTGTTTCTGGTCCTGTTCACAGCGGCATGCCCGGTCAGCCTGATAGCAGGGGACAGGGCGTCAGTGACAGGCACACCTCGGAGACCTGCGGATTCGGTCCCAGACCACTGTAATAAAGCGAGTATCACAATTAAGCGAGTCACAATATTTTTTCTGGTGAAGGGTCTTGCCTTCAATTTGTAAAAAATTAAAAAGTAACATCTGTGAAGTGCAGCCCAGTAAAACAAGTGGCCGAGGCCAAGGTGAATGCTGGTTAGAAAATGCGAAGCATCTGTCAAAACTCTCCACCCCAGGATGTGAAAGAGCTTCAGCTGGGGGAGTGGGAGCCCCCATGAGCAGGGAGAGGGCCCTTCAGGTGCAAGATGCAGCAGCAGGAGCCACGGTGCCTCCCCAACAAGGTAGGAAGGAGCGGAGTGGGCTGGGGAACGCCGGGGCAGGACTTCTCCATTTGTCCTGTCCCCAGCTTCTGCGGCCGGGATAAATTCAGCACAGGAGGAAAAGGCAGCACTTCCTCCCCCTTTCTCCTCCCGTTTTAGGTGAGAGGAGGCGGTGGCACGGGGGATAGAGACGGATCTGCGAGCCCGCCAGCTGGTGCCGGCTGGGCTGCCGAGGGAGCTTGCTCTGCGCCCCCACAGAGGGGGCTGAGACCGCAGCGCAGGGGCGCCCTTTCTCTTTTCCCCTCCCCCCCAACTCCTTGGAATCAGGCTGGTCTCAGGCATGGAGGGAGTAGGCGGCCCCTACACAGTAGGCTCCCAGGGTCCCCACAGCAGGCATGCCCCAGGCAGAGCCCCAGGAGCCAGGCTCAGGGGATGCATCTCCTGGTAGTTTCCGGAGTGCAGCACTGCTCTCGGAAGGACCCAGGTGAAATGCAGTCCTGTCACCTGAGTAGCAACGTATGGGCAGCTCAGCCCCCTCCCTGGGCTGTCAGATGACTGAGGGGTGGGTTAAGGGGCAGTTGTGAGGGTGGGAGCTGGAGAGACTTGGATGCTAGTGAAGGGGAGTGGGAGGCGCCTGCCGCGGTGGGAGTGCTGGGCGTGGGGATCACAGGACACTCCTGGGTAACAAGCAGCACCGGGAAGGTTGCAGCGTGTGAGGGATGGGGGTGGGGATAAGCCAGGAGGCACTTAGGATGAGTGAGACACGGCCCCACCTCTCTGTAGCAGGGGGAAGAAGCTAGAAAGCTTCGGGTCTGGCCTTCCGAAGCCCCCTTACAGCTTCTCACAGGAGGCCGGGTCTGGGCGAGGGGCCCAGGTGCCTCGGCCGGCCGTGTGCTGGCTGTGGAGATGGTGGGGGGCGTACCGGCCGGCTCAGTTCTTGGGGGAGAAGTTACTCCCCTGCCCCCGCTGGCTCTGGGGACAGATGTAAATGGAAATTTATTTATCATTTCTATTTCTTAAATGGTTTGTTTTAAAATTTGCTTCAAGGCCTTGTAGCTATGGAGATTAAGATACTTGGTCTGAACTTGTGGCTTGCCTTGGGATGCAAGAACCATTCAGGGCTCTTGGGGCAGAGCTACCCAGCCTTGCTCTCAACACTGTCACTTTGAGATTTGGGGTCTGTGCTCTGAGAGCACTGAAGGAGTTGACTGCCCCGATGATAGGATTCCAGTTACGGTGTTAGTTACTATGAAAATGCTGTTGCCGTTGACCTTCTCTATGGATTGAGCCCTGCCCGTCCAGAGACTGCTTACCACCACACGTGATGGTCGGATTTGATTTGGTTTTGCTTCGAGTTCATAACTGCCGGCTGTGGCCGAGCTGAGAAGCCAAGTGCTGCCACCTGCCATTTGACAAACGAGGGCTGGTCCATGGGCCTGCTGGCTGCGTGTTAGAAAGTGTGAGATTGCGTTCTAATGGAGCCCTATGTGGGAGGGGCCTTTGAGTTGGCCCAGCCGAGCACCTGGGGCCCAGCGATGTGAACACCTAAGGGAGCCGTGCGAGGTGGGGGACCGTGGTGCCTTGCTGTGCTGATTTGATAAAGACCTTACGATGAGTGAATATTCATTGTGCATATGCAGATATGTCACTAGTGACCTGGTGGAGGAAAGTGGATGAAGTTTTTTTTTCATGTTCTGGGATTTACAAGTTTCTGGATTGAGAAGCAACAAATATTAGTTTCTAAAAATAAAGAAATTTTTATTTTCAAATAACATATAAAGTAGGATTTTTTCTAGAATTACATGTATAGTTTGTGTTCATCTGTCTATCCACCCACCCATCCATCTACCCATCCATCCATCCTTCCATCCTTCTGTCCTTTCATACATCCTTCCATCTGCACAGAAAGATATCTAGAATGATGTGGACCAAATGTTTGTGTGGCCCTTTCTGGGTGGGGAGACTTCACATGCCTTTGTTTTTGTTTTTGTTTGGACTTCCCATTGTTGCTCAGAATTTGTAATAATGGGGTGAATTTTAAAAAAGAGTAGTATGGCATTCTGCTCCATTCCCGCGGTGAGCCCCAGTCACAGAGCCCACACGAGTGCTCCCAGCTGGCAAAGCTAAGCAAGACCCTGAGGCACACCCTGCCCCCTGGTCACACCGCGTGCTGCAGCCCTGCTCAGGACAGGCGTGCAGCGCAGCCGTGAGCAGAGAGGGAGTTTGCGGGTGACACCTGGGCTGTGTTTAAACCCACAGCTGGTGGCACCCTGAGCCTTTGATGGTACATTATATGACCGGCTGGTCAGATCTGCAGCTGGCTAGGGCTCTGTGGTTCACAGCTCCAGGGTGATAATGACAAGTCCTGCTCCCAAGATTTTTATTCTTGTGCTGTGTCTCTCCCACCCCAGCTGCCTGTGGAAGGATGTCCGTGGGTCCCTGGGTTTGGAGGTTGCTAAGTCAAGGATGTATCTGTTGACCGTGTTTAGCTCCAGTAGAACAGACGAGCAGGCCCTCCTCGTGTGTGGTTGGCAGAGCATTTCCTGAGTGTTGGAGAGCTGGGGAGCAGCAGACACTTTCTAACTTGAGGTGAGAGTGAGAATAACACAACCATTTAGAAAAACAGGTTGGCATTCATTACCAGCAGAGCTAAGATAGACAGGCTCTATGACCTAGCAACCCTGCTCCTCAGCATGCACTCTGCTTCCAGAGATGGATAAGGGTCATCACAGGAGTGGATTCCTGATGGCCTTAACCTGGAAACAACCCACTGTGCATCAATATTGTAGCAGATACGTCCTAAAGAAATTGAGCTATGCTTGTGTCATGGAACGTTGTAGTCAGTAAAGGGGAAGTAACTACAGCTAGGTGCGATGGCATGCCTGCAACTCACAAACGTAGAGTTGAGTGAATGAAGCGAAGCCAAAAAGAACATGAACAGCATTAGTTCATTCGTGCAAAGTTCAGAAACAAGTACAACTAAATCGTAATTGTTAGGGATATATATAAAAGTGGTAATAACATGAAAAAAATCCAAGAAGGTGATTATAAAATTTGGGATACAGTGAGTGACCCCAGGGGGAAAGGAAGGAGTCAGAATCAACCAGGATCTCCCAGGGTGGAGGGGCCTCCCAAGGCACCTGGCAATGCCCTCCTTGACTTTGGCTGTGGTGACAAGGATATTTGCCTTACAATTATTCATTGAACTGCCCAATTACATTTCATGTGCTTTTCTAAAGATATATTTCACAACAAAAATGTTAAAAAGGAGAAAAATGTAGCAGAGAGGTATTCCCGTCTCCATGCCTAGAAATGGCCTCTTTTGTTACCGACAGCCTTCCTTTATTTCAGGGATCGCAAGAAGCACCTTTGTCCAAGTCTCTGACTAGGGTCACAAATCGATGTGCTGTTATTTGTCAAGTTCCAGTGTGTGCTTCTCCTCATGCCACATACTGGGGTGGGTCAGGGCGGGGGCATGTGCTGCCCTCCAAGAAGATAAAAACCTAGAAATAACAGTAAAAATACTAGACCAGGGTATAGAAACTTCTAGTGCTGGGGAAGTTCTTAGGAGAAGCTCATGAAGTCTTGTGTGGAGTGGTGTAGCTTCTGCTGGTCCTGAGGGTGGGCTGGGTGGAGACAGAAGTGGGTGTGGGAAGTGGGAGAGGTGTTGTGATGGAGGAAAGGATGTAAATAACAGCAGGAAATCATAGAGTGTTGGGGAAGGCCGGGGGGTTCTCCCTGACCAGACACCCAGGCCCTCATGGGTGAGTAGTGGACACGAAGAATTGCTGGATGGATGGGGTAGGTGCCTCAGGAGGGTATAGAAAGCCAGGAAGATGATCCCCCACCCCACACCCTCCCCTTGTTGCTAGTCTAGGTCTATCTACCAACCAATAGATCATCAGTCTGCTGCCCCTAGACACATTATAGTCTAAACAATCAATGGAAGAGAATTGAACTTAGAAGACATGCAGCAAACTTCAGAGAAAAATGGGTGAGTGCAAATGAAAGAATTAAACAAATACAATAACGCTCATTGCAGAACTTCACTGGAAAACAGTCCTGGCTGCCCAGGAAACACCGTGATCAAACGCCCACAGAGGCTTGCTATGGAACACAGCACGATGGCGCTTGGACAGGTTAAGCATACCACACAGTCCAGCATTCCATTTCTGGATACATGCCCAAAATAATTGAAAATAAGGATTCAAACAGGTATTTGCACACACATGTTCCTAGCAGCATCATTCACTATAGCCAAAAGGAGGAAATAACCCAGGTGCCCATCAGCAGAAGGGCGGATAAACAAGCTGTGGTACAGACACACGATGGAATCGTCCTTCAACCTTAAAAGGAGGGAAGTATTGATACGTGCTGTGGCATGCACGAACCCCAGCATTATGCTACGGGAAACAAGGCAGGCACAACAAGAACAAATCCTGTGTGATTCCACGGAAACGAGGTACTTAGAACAGCACATTCATAGGGATAGAGAGTAGAAGGGTGGCTAGCAGGGACTGGGGGGGAGGGAATGGGGAGTCTGGAAATAGACTGGTGATGGTCACACAACCTTGTAAATGTACTTAATGCCACTGAACTGTACACTTAAAAAAGATGGTAAATTTTGTTATGTGTATTTTACCACACATCAGGAAAAAAAGAGTCCACAAGGGCTATAATGGACTGAATGTGTCCCCCCAGAATTCACGTGTTAAAATCCTAACCCCCAATGTAATGGTATTAGGAGGTGGGGCCTGTGGGAGGTGATCAGGCCATGAGGAAGAGACCTCATGGCTGGGATTAGTGCTCTTAGGACACAAGAGGACGTGTTCCTCTCTCTGCCATGTAAGGGTACAACAAGAAGGCCTTCTGCAAGCCAGGAAGTGGGCTCTCACCGACCCCGAATCTGCCAGCACCTTGAGCTTGGACTTTCAGCCTCCAGAACTGTGAGAAATGACTGTTTGTTGGTTAAGCCTCCCAATCTATGGAAATCTGTTTTAGGAGTTGCAACTAAGAGAGGCTCAAAAAATTGTTCCCATGTGTTAAACGAGAGAGAGAGAGAGAGAGAGAGAGAGAGAGAGAGAGAAAGAGAAAGAGAACGCGAGCGAGCTGCACTGTGGTCATTTACTGAATGGCAAGAATGAAAAAGCAAGGTAGTATTTCCTCATTGACGATTGAAGGAGATGCTGTCCTTGGCCTGCTTCTGGAATTCCTCCTACTTTTGCGCCCCCTGCAAGAGATGCCCCCGATGGCCTGGACTGACCTGCGCTCTTTGAAAAGCAGCCAGCACGCTCATGCCTCTATAAGGGCTGAAGCCCACATACCCTGCAAGGAGCTGTCTGTGGAAAATTACCTTTTATAATTCTTGTATGTATGAGCCCACACTGGATGCTATTTTAAAAAAATGAAATGAATTTAAAAACTAAAGCTGCTGCAATATGTTTACATATAAATGATGGAAAATTTGCTTCTCAAGCAGCTTGGGCAGAAAAACCTCATGTTTCCCTTGGTAACTAGATTCTGCCGTGACCACGTGCATCCCTGTGAGGTCACCCACTTTTTCTAAGCCTCAGCTCTTTCTTTCTGCCCTAAAGAAGGGCTAACATTGGACTGAGCCAGCCTTTTGCTGGGCCACCTGCTAGGCTTCTCAACACCCACCACAGAGCAGTGCAGAGCCTTTAGGTGTTGACTCCCGGCGAACACGCAGGGCCCAGACACCTCCCAGGGTGGCAGTTTCATGCCTCCGGGATTGCTGGCTGAATCTCTGTTCTGGTCTCTAAGGGACATTCCTGGAGTTCCATCTCACCTGGGGCAGGGGACCAGCTCTTCCTGGAAGTCGCGGAGGCAGGAGACTCTGGGGCAAGTCATTACCCTGTGGAAATGCAAGACCCCTTGGATCTGACTTGTGTCCAGAGTGCTGGGATGAAAGCATGGGGCTCAAAAATTATGAGCTCTGTCCAGAGAATCAGTCCCTTGGTAATCACAGGGACTGCAAGAACTCAGATAAGCATCAGATCCTCAATGCTTTATGCCCTTGAACAGACAACATGACCTCTTTCTCAAGTTTCCATGAAAGCTTCCTCTTTGATCTTTCAGAACAAGTACTTCTTTCAGATGTATGCTCTCAGTGCCCTTTTCATATCGCACTGGGGAATGACTGACCTGCGATAAGGCCACCTTGCCCTTCCCTGTGGGAGTCGCTGCAGGCCCACCATCCCCTGCAGTCACCCTCCCCTGCTGGTATGCAGAAAGCTTTGCCGGGTCACGGGCAGAAAAGCAAGCCTGCAGTTTTGATGATTCAGGCCCCCTGCCCCCCAGCCACTGGCTGGCCAGAATTCTCTTCATCTCCCCTGCAATGCAGTTTTTATAATTAGAAAGTGTTTCTAAATTCCAGGCCTGAAATCCTTCCCCCACAACACTGGAGAAAGCCACAGGCCCTCTGAGAACTGACTTAGTATGTTTGCCCTTTGGCTTGTGCTTGATTGGGCCAGGCTTTCGGTACACGGAAAACACGCCCGAGAGAAAGCAACTATCCATGTTGTGGGCTGATCACAGGGATTTTTTTCCCTTTACATCTTTCTTGTCCTTGAGCAGGTACAGAGTGGGGGCGGGGGAAGTGCTTCCTAACGGGCTGAGTTTCTCTGAATCTTGAGCTAAAGCTGGACTGGGCCAGTCCCCAAGGCTTCTCAACACCCACTGTGGAGCAATGCAGAGCCCTTTGGCGTTGACGCCTGTGAGAAATCCTCAGCTGCCTTAGAACAAACTTCCAACAAACCCTTGGCTTCTCCCATCATACAGATGGAAAAGAGAAGAAAGAACAGTGGTTCATGGGGTGTAGGTAAGAAAACAATAAACTTTGGAATAACCCCAAATCAGCTCAGTAGGCCTGGAGCAGTGTGGAATTTGCAGGATGGAAACCTCTGGCATCCCTCTGCAGACGGACAGCTCTACAGACAGATGCTGGCAGTGAACCAGGGAAGCGAACGTGGAGGAGAGGGAGAGCAATTAATATTAATGTCACAATATTAATGGTGGTTAATTTTTAATGAGGACATATCAAGGAATGCACTAGCCAAATGCTCTTCGGTAATTCGAATAACCTTGCCAATTGTCCCCTTTGCCTGGCCACCTGTTTCACAGACAATGCATTGGATCCTGGAATTTTCTGATAGTTTGTTTATTTCTTCTTCTAGATCTGGGCCCAAACCAGAGTGTTTCCAAAGTGGAAACAATGGGGAAGTTAGCTGCCCTCACTGATGTCAAATCCCATCTGTGAGAAGGCTGTGGAGAGGGATGGGAGGGGGATTTCCTCTGATCTGGTGGTAGCAGCAGGAGTAGGAATTGCCTGGGAACATTCACAGAGGTTCGTGCTGTGCAAAGCGCAGTGCTAGGCAGTGTGCACCGGTCATGGCTTTAGGAACCCAGGGCAGGAGGGCATCCTGGCCCCTGCTCCTGACAGTGGATGGATGCCTTGTTTGGGAGCGCCTCAGTGACAGGCCCTCTGTAGACAGACTGGTGGATTCCACTAAACTCTCCCTCATTAATCATGTAGAAGCCATTAATAATGGGGACACTCCCCTCCCCT
>PVJL010018608.1:0-15611 GCA_004026885.1 Lyroderma lyra | reverse complement strand
CGGCGTGCGGTGCAGACCTGATGTTCATTTTCCTCTTGATGGTGAAGAGGAAAGTGGGAAATAAAAATGCACCAAAACGGACCTCGCGGCAAGCTGTGCCTCAACTTAGAAGATTCACAGCAGCTCCCTGAGAAAAACATTCTACAGGGACAAGGCGAGACCATCACAAGTGTCAGACTGAGCCATGACACGGATCCACCTGACAGAGGACGTAAAACTGCAACCAGTATGTTAAAGAATCCACCGGAAAACCCGGGCACCATCAGCCACGGGAGTCACAGCAGCGGTGAGGGGGAAGTAAGAGACCCGGTAACAGACGCGATGGACGCCCCCGGGTCCCAGACACACAGTCAGCGCCGGTAAGAACAGAACCAAGGACCTCGAATACTGGTCCACTGAGACGCCCACCTTAAACACACTTTAGAAAGTGATTAGAAACAGTACACGGCACCTCAGAGTCACGGGATGTGAAACGTTTCAAAACACACACAACCAGGAGGAGAAGAAAGAGAACAGAGAAGACTAGAACGGTAGCAGCTAAAATGTTTTCAAAGTAACAACAGGCACCAAACCCCGAACTCAGTCAGTGCCAACCACTCCACACACACATGCACATGTGTGCACACAAATGCACACACGTGCATGCGCACAGACCACTCACAGACCACACATGCACATGTATACACATGCTCAGACTACACACATGCACACTTGTGCTCAGAGACTACATACATGAACAGACCAAAGACCATGCACATGCATGCACACACACACATGCACACACACGTGCAGACAACACACGCACGCACGCACACATGCACACACGCGTGCACAGACCTCATGCATGGACAGACCAAAGACCATGCACATGCACAGACAGCACACACACACGCACACACCACACACACGTGCACACACCACACACACACACACACACCACACACACACACGTCTGGGCCACAAGGCGCTGCCGGTTGCAGTAAGATACCAAAAGAGCGAGATGAAAATTCTCGAAAGCATCCAGCAATAAAGTGGCACATTTTATCTAAACGGGAAAACGGGAAAACAAGTATAAAAGCCTATTTATTGTAAAAATTCATGGCATTCAGAAGACTGTCATGTTTAAAGTGCTGAAAAAAGTTACGAGCTGGAATGAGACACACGTGGAAATAACCAAGGACAGGGACATATTTCAAACCACGCAGACACTAAGTCAAAATGCAGCGGAAGCAGGGTCATCCGTGTCAGGCAGGACGGACGTCAGGGCAGGGAGTATTGCCAGCAACGAAGAGGAGCATCACGTAACGATAACAGGGTCATCGCTCCTGGAGGACAAGACAATCCCAAATGTGTGAGCACCAAACGACAGAGCTGCGCACGAGCAAACCGCTGACAGGAGGGAAAGAAGGAAGAGAAAAATCCTCAATTACAAGGAAAGAGCTCTGGAGCCATTTATCACTCAGCGGTCGAAGAAGCAGACAGAAAACCAGGAAGCATGTGTGAGAGCTTAAAACCAACAGCGACGAACTAACGCCTACACCGCGGGGACAGCAGCGGTCACACACGCACGTGCACCTGCACATGCACCTGGGGGTGGGGTGCTTTTTGCAGTCTACCTGAAACTTTAGACAACACAGACCTCAGTCTGGGTCATACGCTAAACCCAACACGCTTTGAAGAAGGGGGACTATGTAAGGTCAGTTCTATGTCCATCATGGAATTAAACTGAATTCACTGTGTGGGACTCCAGAGCTCTAACCGCGTGACTGGGAGAATCACGCCTCAGCACCAGCCTACGTTCAAGGAGACGGAAACAGTGGAGAAAAGGAGGCAGCGAGGACGTGCGCCCTCCCTGACGCGGGGAAACGCTGAGGCCCGCAGCCCCCGGCCGGCAGAAGTACAAAGTCTGACCCCACCAGGGCTGAGAGCCGTGGGCCTGCAGGAGCCTTACAAATGGCTGTGGGCAACGTGGGCTGCTGCGACCACCCCGTAGGCGTTGCTGCCCACGTGCACCGAGGGGCACACGCCGAGAACGTTCCCAAAAAGGGCGGCAGCACAAAGGCAGAGATCCGACAGAGAACGCCTGAAGGAGGCGACTGGGGGAAACGGGGACTCTTCACACCACGGACGTCACAGTGAAAACGACATCCCCATTCGCTCACGACCACGGGGAGCAATCTCGGTGACACCAAAGGAACCTGCAATGGTCAGGACCCCCTGCTGTGTTGTCACCACGATGTCATCATCGTCCTGACCGGATCTGGTCAGGTGAGAAGGTCAAGGGCCTGCGGGCTGAGGAGTGTGTCCGACCTTGAATGCTGGCATTGCCTGGAACCGAGTGGCCACCACGGTGTGTGGCGTCTTCAGTGTCGCCCATGAAATAGGAACAAAGTGACCGGAACAGGAGTGGCTGGGACATTTCTCAGCCTTTTCGTTGTTGTCACAAAGGCAAGACCGAGATTACGGAGTCAGAAAATTCTCCTACAGTAGCAAGGTGCTTGGTAAGAAGGCTGAAATTTTTAAGGATTAAAAGTATTTTTTTAAACATTTAAAAGGTTTCAGGGGCTGAAAACACGAGGCCCCTGTCAGATACGTGACACCCCTAACGACCTACCGCTCCGCAGCGGGAAGCCACCCCGACTGCATGTCTTTACTGGTCATCATGTGAACTGAACTGAATCACACTCCCATGCACTCCCATGCGCACTCATGTGCACTCCCATGCACTCTCACACACACTCCATGCACTCCCATGCGCACTCATGTGCACTCCCATGCACTCCCATGCACGCTCCCATGCGCACTCCCATGCGCACTCCCATGCACTCTAACGCACACTCCCATGCATGCTCCCATGCGCACTCCCATGCGCACTCCCATGCACTCTCACGCACACTCCATGCACTCCCATGCGCACTCATGTGCACTCCCATGCACTCCCATGCATGCTCTCATGCGCACTCTCATGCGCACTCCCATGCACGCTCCCATGCACTCTAACGCACACTCCATGCACTCCCATGCACACTCATGTGCACTCCCATGCACGCTCCCATGCGCACTCCCACGCGCACTCCCATGCACTCCCACGCACACTCCATGCACTCCCATGCACACTCATGTGCACTCCCATGCACTCCCATGCGCGCTCCCATGCGCACTCTCATGCGCACTCCCCATGCATGCTCCCATGCGTGCTCCCATGCGCGCTCCCCATGCACACTCCCATGCATGCTCCCATGCGCGCTCCCCATGCATGCTCCCATGCACTCCCATGCGCACGCCCATGCACTCTCACGCACACTCCATGCACTCCCATGCGCACTCATGTGCACTCCCATGCACGCTCTCATGCGCACTCCCATGCACGCTCCCATGCACTCTTAATGCACACTCCATGCACTCCCATGCACACTCATGTGCACTCCCATGCACTCCCATGCACGCTCCCATGCGCACTCCCACGCGCACTCCCATGCACTCCCACGCACACTCCATGCACTCCCATGCACACTCATGTGCACTCCCATGCACTCCCATGCACGCTCCCATGCGCACTCCCATGCGCACTCCCATGCACTCTCACGCACACTCCATGCACTCCCATGCGCACTCATGTGCACTCCCATGCACTCCCATGTGCGCTCCCATGCGCACTCTCATGCGCACTCCCCATGCACACTCCCATGCACTCCCATGTGCACTCTCATGCGCACCCCCATGCACTCCCATGCACGCTCCCAGTCTTCTTTCCTTCCTTAACGCTACTCGTGGGCCCAGTCAGTAAATTCCCTGGACGGGACTTGGAGCGGGTCCTCTCCTGCATGTGCCAACGATGACTCACGGGTACAAGGCGGCACCAGGGTCTGAGCCAAGTGACACACAAACCTCTGGCACGGTGACACGTCTGGGACCAGTGCCCCCAGCTGACTGCCCACCCCTGCACTGACCGGTTCCCAGGTTAGTCTTCAGGGACGGGTGGCTCGTTACCGTCCTGCACGCGGATCACGGGGCTCCGAGGGGACCTGGTGGCACGCACTGAAGCGAGGGCCCAGCGCACGCCGGTGCCCTCTGAATCCGAGCGCCATGACCGGGGACAGCAAAGGCCGTCCAGGCATGGACACGCACCCATTTTCCCAAAACCCAGAAAAGGGGTGTGTCCTCGTCCCAAGTGTCTCAGACACAGCTTGGCTTCGCGTGCGTGGTCAGACTCTCCAAGGGCGTCAGACAGCCGTCTTCCGACCACCAAGTTCAAACGCACGTCGCCGCTGTTGGCGTGTATCAAGCAGTCGGCTACGAAGCTACGTGGGAGGGTGCGGGGTCTGGCAGGGGTCAGAACCGGGGCCCTGAGCATAGGGGTCAGAACCGAGAGCCCCTCCGGGTGGGTGAGGAGTCACAGTGACTGCAGAGCGCTCACGTCCACGGGGCACGGCAAGAGCGCACCTCACAGGCCCCTCTCGAGCGAGCACCAGGCACGAGTCAGCAAGTGCACGTCCCAGTGCTGGCGGGGACCGTTGCCCACCGAGTGCTAACGTGGCCTCGCGCTCACCCGGGGACCCACGGTGTACGTGTGCCCCCAACGGTTCCACGTGTTTCGTAAGCAGCTGGAGCTACCGGTTGCCCCGCGTCACAGAAACGAAGGAAAGGAAACTTCCAGCGAGATTTAGAGCTGGAAGCAGGCGGCCCACGGACGGAACTGAGCTCTTGGCTCGTGAGCGCACCCTGATCCGGGAGGGCGCCCTCGGAGGAAGGGGTGCGCACGGGGACGTGTAGGAGCTGGTGACGCCCACCGACGACGGGTAAGCGGAGGGCGCGTGCCAGGCAGGGCACGGCGGGGGGTCCCCAGGACGCGTGGGTGCGCCTCCACCTCCTCCGACGGGACGCACGTCAGCGCCGACGGAACGTTCACAGTTAGAGCAGAAGTGAGGGACATGGACAACAACAGAGAAGGGTCCGTGAGGCCGAAAGCTGGTTATGTGGGGTGAGTAAGAGCGTCAGGCCTTTACTGACCGCCGAGGGGACTCGAGGAGCCGCCGCACACCGACCGTTTGCACAACCCAGATCGAGTCCAGACGCTCCTGACTCCAGAGGAAATCGCAAGTCGGTGAGACCTGCAACCATCAGGGGCTGAAGGAGCCGACAGAAACGCCCGGAAGCAAAGCCTCAGGCCAGAGTCTCACCGAATCCGACGAGGAGCACCAGACGCCACGTTACAGATGGGACGGAAAGCAGGGCCCTGTCCCCTTTCCCACAGCACGTCCCCTCCGCCTCGTGTCCCTGGGCTGAACTCAGGGTGCCAGGAGGCGGCCCCCAGGCGTGGTTGTAAGCGGGGCAGGACCGCTGTCTTCTGTCCTGTCATTGTAGGACGTCTGGTCGGCCTGAACTTGACCAAACGTTCGAAGAATAAAGTGAATTTAAGAAAGCCAAGCAGCGTGCACCTCGTCACCTCACGGGATGAGCCCGTGTCACCCGACGCCAAGGCCGGACAAGGGGGTCAAGGCCCAGGGAACCGCAGGCAGTGCCCCGCACGCACACGGGCCTGCAAGTCTCAGCGGCACCCGGAGAGGGTGGCCCGGCCCAGTGGGCTCACGGCAGACACGCAGCCTGACAGAGAACCGGAGCGCCCCGCGATGCCACTCGTCACGTGAACAGGACACGTCACTCAGCAAGAAGAGCTGGAAAGAGCCAGAAGCAAGGAGGGGCAGGCAGACAGGTGCGTGTGCCCCGCCCAGGGGCGGAGCCCTCTGCCGCGGCCCGGGGGACCCCGCGCGTGACGGAGCTCGTGGCGCCGTGCCCAGCATCACGCCGCATTCCGCTTCCAACATGCCCCCCCCCCCCGCGGCCGACGTGTCTGTGAAACCGTAAACTGCCGTCCGTGGTCCTAAAGGCCAGCGACCCGGCCAGACAGGGAAGCGCCGTCACCCCACATCCCCGGGGGGACGGAGAGAGGGGACACGCGAACAGGCCAGCGGCTGCCGCACGACCCAGGGCCTCACTCAGCCACCAAGGGCCCCTGGGACCGAGGAGACTCCGGGTCACCGCACGGCAGGCCCCACCCCCCACCCCCTGTTACCCCATCAACCGTGGTCAGGTGCTACATGGAAAATTCCAGAAATAAACAACGCTTAAGTTGTGAATTCTATGGTGGGGTGAGACCCCGCGCCCTCCCGTGCGGAGGTGGCCGGTCCCTTTGCCCAGTGTCCCCACAAGGCACACGGCCCCGTCACCCAGCAGGCGTCAGTTATGGGGGGCGGGGGTCTCAGTATCGCACGGCTGGTGTGCACGTCACCCCCCCCTGACCTCGCCGGGGCCGCAAAGCCCTTCATGTCACTGTTACTGCAGTGTGTCGTCCTAACTGCCCCCCTGTACCACCGGCTATCGCCGTGACTCTCTCCCGTGCCCGGGCTGTGACGCAGGCTGCATCTCAGGCGGGTGCGTGGGACAGCACACGCAGGAGCCAAGGGACGGGCTGCGGGGCCTGGCAGGACATCGCTCTGCTGGTGGGGCCGGTGCCCCCGCCCTCCGCCCCGCACCCGCCTCTCTGAGGTGCGGCTGACGCTCGGGGAGGGTGTGTCGGTCATCGGGCACCCGGAACGTCTACAAACTGAACCGAGTTTGTGGTCAGGGAGTGAGCGGCTGGCCTGCATTCTGCTGACCGACGCTGACGCCCAGAGTGCAAGTGTCACAGTTAGTACGAGGACAAGCGTCTGAGCCCTTGCTTCCCTCTTCCTGCTCAGACCTGAAAATGCAGATAAAAAGCCTTTATCTCCCGGGGCCAGAAGCCAGTAGGCAGAAGGGGACGAGAGCATCACAGAAATGTGACGTTGGGGACACTCGGAAGTCCTTTCCTTCTCCGAAAGGAAGAGGAGGGACACGCTGAGCCTGCTGGAACGTCGTGCAGTAAGCACGACCACGTCTGCTTCCCGAGTGAAGCGCAATCCCCCTTCCTCCAGCCTAAACACAGGCAGCAGAGCCCACTGCCGCGTGCCGACCGGAGCTGAGACGTGAGATGAGCCGCCGAGCTATCCCACGTCTGTGAATCGGCGCTGCCCCGAGAAGTGTCCGGTCACCGTGATGCTCTAAACGCACCGACGTCATCAGATCTGTGCGGTGACATCGGTGAGCAAGACTCTACAGGTTTCAAGTGCGCCCCTGATTCGTACCCCCTTCCTTCTACCCTAAAGAACAAATTTAGTTGAAATTCTATGAAACTCTTTGATGTTGCAAAAGCTTTTACTCGACATCTGCAATCGAATGTTTCCCTCCAAAGGGAGCTTTCATCATTTCTAGAAAATTAAGGCTACCCTGAAGAAAAGGAAGAAGTGACGAGGGACCCTGTCCTGGACCTTGCGTTTCGGGTTCACCGACGCGTAGCGTGTGTGTGTAAAACTGGAACCCCGCCGCATTCCGTTGTGCCTCTAAGCAGGCCGAGTGCTCTCGGAAAGCAGCTGGGGAAGCGGAAGCAGAACAGCAGGAATCGCAGAACACCACGGACAAAGGCTACGACGAGTGGCCTTGGGTCACGTACCGTGTATTTTAACTTTCGGGAAAATTACCCGTAATTTTGACAAAACAAACTGTATTTCTTGCATTTGTTTCTGTTATTCGTCCACAGGCAAAGCATCTACAACGTGCAGAACGTGGGCATGCTCCCCCTGACCCCACCCCTCTTCGTCCCACAAACACTTGTAAAACGACAGAGCTCCGAATCACCGAACCCCGTTTTAACCGAAAGCTTTGCTGGCACTCGCCGTTAGCCTTCAGGTAACATTTTCTTAGATTTTCCTCAGAAACGTGGATTCAGCAAGTCATCCAGGGACGGCGCTGGCTGCGCTCACACTGTGAGTGAGGTTGGCTCTCGTGCTCTGGGGGAGGAAGGGACAGTCCCCCATCCAGGCCAACAGCAGCACAGGCTCCAGGGGGACCCCCGATCAGCCCGTCTTCATCTCGGACGCCAAAACAGCAGAGTTTTAATTTTGTGGGAGGGGGACATTTTCCCAGAGGGCCGTCACGCATTTCTCGTCATCACTCCTGCTACGTCGCTGACCCAGGAAAGGCTTGGACGGAGCTCAGGAAGGAAATGGCTTCTGACTCTGGAACCTCGTGCTCGTGCAGGCAGGAGCGTTCCAAAGGAGTCACGGTGCAGGGACACGCTGTGTACACGCTGTGTGTTACCTGCTGCGTACGGTCTGGTGTGGTCACGGCGCAGGGACACGCTGTGTGTTACCTGCTGCGTACGGTCTGGTGTGGTCATACCGTCTGGTGTGGTCACAGCACAGGGACACGCTGTGTACACGCTGTGTGTTACCTGCTGCGTACGGTCTGGTGTGGTCATATCGGCTGGTGTGGTCACGGCGCAGGGACACGCTGTGTACACGCTGTGTGTTACCTGCTGCGTACGGTCTGGTGTGGTCATACCGGCTGGTGTGGTCACGGCACAGGGACACGCTGTGTACACGCTGTGTTACCTGCTGTGTACGGTCTGGTGTGGTCATACCGGCTGGTGTGGTCACGGCGCAGGGACACGCTGTGTACACGCTGTGGGTCGCACTGATACACTGCATACATATCTCATGCTATGTGCTATCTATAAAATGGTCTGGGAAGACAGCACACAGTGGTGTTTATCTCCGCGTAGGGAGAGAATGGCTGTGTAACGTTTTTGTTGCTCCCGTGTATTACAGGAAGAAATACGGTGACATTAATTAAATGAGACTTGTTGAACAGCTTTGCTAAAACCATTGCTTACCTTGACTAATCACACAAATACGTATCATCACGTGTTTAAGATTCCCGACAGCATGCCACGTGCATGTTCCTGACGTACGTCTTCATGCAAGTTTTTGCGATGGCTTTGACTCTGACCTTATTTAAGGTAGTTGCCTTTTCATTTCCAAAGAAAACTGGACTTCAGTTTTACTTTCACTGCTGTCGTTTTCAGGCTTTCAGATTGGTGCTGTATTTGGGAGATGCCTCAACCTTCCCTCTACTTAGGATCAGATTTGTGTAACAAAACAAGTCGTTATTCTTAGGAAGTTTGACAGCTGCTCACGTGGACGTCAATCCTTGCACCGGCATTTCTAGTAGTTGATCATTTTCCATTTGCCCGAATTAGACTGTTCAGCCTCCTCGTTTCAGTCTCAAAGTTTTTATTTCTCTAAGAGTTATCCATTTCAGTTGTTATTAAGCTATACTGTTTTCCAAAGTGATTTCAAAATAGATTTGTATTGATTTCTATGTTTACTATTTCTAAATGTTTTATTTGGTGTAATCTCCACAGGTTTACTGTGTCAATGGTGAATTAATTATCTTAATGTTTTCCAAATAAACAATTAGATTCTGCAGATCGGTTCTGTATTTTTCCCCACGTTGCAATCCAGGGGTTTTGCCTGTATGTGTATTAATAATTCCTTTCTATGTCTCTTTGATGTATTAAACTCTCCAGCAGAGAAGCTAATATATTTACTTCATGTTTGTTTTTCTTTTGATAAATACCTACTCGGCTACTTCTAAATATCTCTAAACTCATCTGATTGAAAAATACATAAATTATTAACCCTGCACTGAATATTTATCAATTTTAAGAGTTGAGAAAAAGCTTACAGCTAGCATTTTCTCCCTCTCAGGTCGGCAAGGAGATCATTTTTTATATGAAGATTATGAGGCAGAATAGAAAACGTGCCTTGCACGTGGCGAGTATAAACGCTGTGTCACGTTTACTCTGGTCATACAGCTCTGTGCCAGGTGTGTGTGTGCACTTCTGTGTACAGCGTGGCGAGTTATTCCCCCTGCAGGTAGCCACAGACGGCGAAGTGTCAGAAACACTGCTGTGACAGCGGCCCCAGGTGTGAGAAGCCTGGGCGCCTCGTTTTCCTAAGGTCACACGTGACGAAGGTGACCCAAACGTGTAGGAGGCCCAGAGAACGGATCTTCCCATTATACGGCAACATCAAGTAACATTAAACCTGAATTATTCCATTGATTTAAATCGCCATGGAAATACCTTATCTTGGTGAATTTCATTGAAAATGATCATTTCTTTCGATGTCTCAGACATTTTTAAAGGCTGGTCTGTTCAAAGCACAAGCCGAGATGTCCACACTACGGATGTCCTAAAGGGGCCTCACCCCGCCCGGGGGCTTCAGGGGGCGGGGCCTCAGGGGGCGGGGCTTCAGGGGCGGGGTTTCGGGGGAGGGGTTTCAGGGGTGGGGCTTGGGAGGAGACACGGGAGAAAGGTTTTAGGGGCGGGGCTTCAGTAGAGGGGCGGGGCCTCAGAGGGCGGCAGGGGACCGCAGGGGACCTCTCCCTGAAGGCTACCTCCTCCGCCCCTCCCCGCCAGCCTGCACCGTAAGGCGGCAGAAAGGAGCACCGGCCCAGGCCCGACGGTCCCTCCGTTATCGCCCCGGTCGCCCGCCCCCGGCGCCGCCACAGGAAAAGGGGCAAACGCGGGTGTTCACGTAGGTCCCGCTCCGAGCAACGCGGTTAGGAAGGGAAAGGAGGCCATGCTGGTGCCCACGACCCGCTGTGCTTCCTCCAGTCCCCGTTTCTTGTGCGGTCACCGGTTAGCATGGTCATCCCCGGTCAGCACGGTCATCGCCCAAGTAAGCAGAAAGCCTAGGACACGACAGGACGCGCATCCCGGAGGCGGGCAGGTCCACCTGAGGCCCAACACATGTTCTTAGAACAGCATGGGGGGGGGGGCGGGATCTCGTTTTCGTTTTCGTTTTCTTAGCTCATGAGCCGTCGTTCGTGCAAGTGTATCGTATGTGTGGCCCAGGGGACCCACAAGGTTGGACACGGCTGCCCCACCGGACGAGGTGTAGCTCAGCAGTGAAATCCTGGGAGTTAGATTTTTTGCTCAGAGTTGTGTCAGACCCAGCTTTACGGTGACATCATCCCCCACAAGGTCTGTGACCTCGAGAAATGACTCCTTTTCCCCAGCAGAAGCGACCTGAGGGTCTAAGGCCCGTGGTTCTCAGTCTTCCTGAGGCCGCAACCCTGTGATACGGCTCCTCACGCTGTGGGGACCCCCATAACGCTGTCGTTGCTACTTCACAGCTGTCACGTTGCTGCTGTTATGAATCGTCATGTAAACATCTGACGTGTTTTCCGATGGTCTTAGGTGACCCCTGTGAGAGGGTCGTTCCACCCCCAAAGGGGTTGCGCCCCCCAGACTGAGAACTGCGGGTCTAGGCTGACAGTCCTTGTTCTCCCCCACATCTCCTCTCCCCGCCACCATTCCTACCCCCTTCTAAGACCTGCTCCCGGCAGTTCCCAACACGCCGGCCCTGAGCTGACACGTACTGCACCCCAAACTGTGCAGACGGAGGCACAAGTAATTCCCAGATTTTAGAACTTCTGTGAGAGGAAGTTTTAACTAGAGCAGAATTACAGAAAACAAGGGCTCGTGACTCTACTGCGTTTTGAACGTGCGTGCTACAAAATACAGAAAGTCACTGAGGAAGAACCTCCAAGCCAGCGCCTTCATCATGATTCCATAAAGGGGAAGAGGCGAGCTCCAAGTCACGTGGGTCTGCACGCTTTCTCACGCCCCTGCCACCCGGCGAGCAGGCACCTCCCAGGCTGCGACTGTGTGACCGGAGTCACCGCCCAGCTGGGCTCCGGCCGTCAGCAAGACCAGCCCGCCCTCCCCGGGCACACAGACAGGCCTGCTGGGTGGGCGCGGCCATCTGCCCCAAGGCTGGCTGTGCCCCCGTGGGCGCTGCGCACTTGACAGCTGGCCGTGGTCGGAGGCGCGTGGTCAGACAGCCGGGGGCACGTGCCTGTCCACGTCAGTGCCCTGTGCTCTAACGACGGGGATTTCTAGGAGTGGGTGAGAAAGGGTGAAATCTGCGGAAACACAGATCTGAAGCAACCAGAGGGCCCCACGTCCTCGAGCCGGCGTCCCGGGACTCCCTCAGCGTCAGAACACGTGAACAGTGAGGCTCGCCTAACCAACCGGCAAATCCCAATAGATTTTAAAGAAGCAACGATTTTAGGAGCCTATTTAGCACACTGTTAGCGGATTATGAGCAGATTTCACCCCCCAAATCCAATGATTTCCGGAAAGAAACTTCTAGCAATCGAGAATCATTTACAAAGATCAGACGTCACCATCAGGGTAACCTGTCTACCAGGGCCCCAGACTGCCTCTCCACCATCGGCGTTGCTCTGTCCCATGCTCTGGTTCTCTCTGCAACACCGAGCGTGCGGTGCCGGAAATGAGGGGACGGAACGGAGCCGCTGCTCAGCGGCCAGCAGCTCACGTCCCACAGTGTCCCCACTCAGCCAGGGACCTTGGGGCACTGACAAACGCACACAGTAATCCTCTCGGGGTCGGGGACGCTGGTCCGGCGCGTGGAAAGGAACCGGATTTTCTTCTAACGGACACACTGGAACCCGTGACTCGGGGCTGCTGTGAGCCATCCCACCACAACTGTGAGTCTGTACCAGCAATTCTGTGTCTCTACGTGGAAGGTCTCGGTCCTAAGAGACTTTTACAAAAGTCGAAAGGTGACAGAGATAAAAGGAGACGACGGGTTTAGGAGGCGCACGTCTACACTCCTGCACTCCGAGGCTGGGGGTTCTTTCCATCGTGTCGAAAACTGTTCTCTTCACCCCGATTTCTGGTGCTGCTGCGTCATTTATTAAGCAGGAGAGTGACAAGGATGTCACTGTTAAAATTTTTCAGGTGAGCAAAACCCACATGATCTCGCTAAGCATTAACGAGCACTGCCCAGGAGCCCCGCCAAGGCCAGCACGTAGCCAGCACCAACGACCCAAGGCCGATGCCGGGGACTCGCGTCCACGCCAACCGCTGGTGACGCCACCGCGCGAGGACCAGCGCACAGGAGCCGCGGGAGCCCCCAGCGCCACTGACCGCTCAGAGACGCCTGCGGCCATGGGAAGGAAAGACTTGGTTTCGGTTCCTGCCTGTAGGACAAGCGCCACCGCCAGCAGCTGCCACTTCCTTCCGGCTCTCAGAAGCACAAGGCGCAGGAACCCGGCAGCGCTGCACTTCCTGGCACCGAGCATCACTGTTCCCAGAAAAGTCCCGGCCCCAGCGCGCCAGCCTGGGCAGGAACGGCTGGTGGTGACCGTCCAGCTGTTTGGCGCCATGACGGACGGCGTTAAGGGGGATGCGGACGGAAGGCGATGGGTCTCCTCGTCGTCCCCTCCGCCCCAGGTCACCGCAGACACCGCTGTCCCAGAGGAGTCAGGCGAGTGGCACTCACATGGGAATAAAAGTCACGGACATCGTCGGACACGATTCTGAGCTGTCCCCAACCACGTTCGGGTGAGCAGCAGCTGCCTCCCGTCCTGTCCCTGCATCTGCTTGGACTGTGGCTTGGGACGCAGAGCCGGGCGTCGGTTTGCACCTGGAGCTCTCCGGCAGCGTCAATGTCCTGCCCCAAAGGGCCAAGAAGCTCAGGTAATGGGGGCTGGGAAGCCGGTCACCGCCTTCAAACCGCACGGGGGGCACGGGCAGAGCCGGAGGGGACGGGGAGGAGGACCCAGCTCCCTCCACAGACTCTGTGTTCTCGGCGAGGACAGTGTCGGGACAGAAGCGATCCCCGGTCTGGTCTGGACCCGGAGGAAACGTTTTCCCTGACAACCGGGGGTCCCTGGGCGATTCTGCCGTTGGTTCAACAAACTGAGATTCCCGTTCCCCCGCCCATGGCCCAGAACACGGCCACATCCAGGCAGGGACTCAGAAGGTGCCCCAGGCCGCACCAGTGAGGTAGGAGAGCACAGACGAGGTCTGACAATTAAGTTCACAAACGGGCCACCGTGCGCTTACGTCGGTGGCCCTGTACCCACACCTCGGTGAGGTGTCACCACCCTGGCATGTCTGGGTCTCAGGGCTGTGCTCGGGTCGACGTGTGGTGGGGTCTTGCTGAGTGCCGTTCATTGTTGTAGTTGTGTGTGTCTTCTCTGTGCCCTCACGAGAATGCGGCAGCTTGAACTACAGCAACAGACAGACATTAAATTGCTTGTTAATCTTGGTAAGAGCAGAAATGAAATCTTAGTCCAAGTTCATGGGGTAACCATGAAGAAAACGGCAGTGCACAATGGATTGAATGTTTTTGTTTTGTTTTCCTTTGTTTTGCTGGGGGTGGGGGGTAGTTCCCTGGCTGGGAATCGAACCCAGGCCGCGGTGTTCGGAGCTAAAGCCCACCCACTACACCACCGGGGAACCCCATGGAGTGTTTTTCTGAGAGGACAGAAAGCGTCACTGATGAAGAGGCAGGATGGCTAGTAACGAGCAGAACTGATGAGAACATTGCAACGTAGTCATCAAACTGCATCAGAATCATCAGCTGACCGTGAGAAGCCCAGCAGACCAAGTAACATCGAGAGAAAGTTTGGAAAATCTTCACTGAAAATCTTGCCCTGAGGAAGGTGGGTGCAAACATGGTCCCGTAGGAGCTCCCCGATGAAGAAAAGCAGAGGAGGGTCCAAGTTTGCCAAGGCCTTTGGGAGAGGCGAGACCATGTTTTGGGCCGTGTTGTCACTGGTGATGACACGTGGGGGTACCCGCACGACCCTGAAACAGAGTGTCAGAGTGCACCATGGCAGTCAGCCCGTTCTCCATGATGAAAAAAGTCCCATCAGTCCAAATCAAGAGTCAAAACCATGTTGCTAACCTTGTTTGGCATCAGAGGGGTCGTTCATCATGAATTTGTACCAACTGGACACACAGTCAAACGAGTTTACTATTGGGAAGTGCTGAAAAGGCTGCGGGGAAAAATTAAGACGACAACGACCTGAACTTGTCACCAACAACTCATGGCGCTTGTGTCACGACAAGGCACCAGCTCACACGGCACCGTCTCTGAGGGAGTTTGTAGCCAGCACACAGGTAACTGTGTTGGGACACCCCCCTACTCACCTGGTCTGGCCCCCAGGGACTTTTTCTTTACCCAAAGAAAAAGGAAATGTTGAAATAAAGGAAGACATTTTGATGACATTCAGGGTCATACAACGACAGCTCCGATGGCCATTCCAGAAAGAGTTCCAAAACTGCCCTGAAGGGTGGACAAGGCGCTGGCGTCGGTGCACGGCTTCCCAAGGGGAGGACTTCGAAGGGGACCGTGGTGATGCTCAGCAGTGAGGTGTGCGGCACTTTTTCTAGGACGAGTTCACGAACTTAATCGTCAGACCTCGTACAGACACATTTAGGCCAACGAGCAATAGAAGTCAATTTGGAGGATTTTATTTATTTTTTTTTTTTTTGAGAAACTAAGGGAGTGCTCTAAGCAGAGACAACAGGAGTTCAGAGGTCTCGAACTGGAAGGGACCGAGTTCAGAGCATCAGACAGACCTCAGGAGAGAGAGGGGGGCGGGACCGTGGTGTGAGGTGAGGCTGGGGGCTGTGGGGTGCAGGGAAGGGGCAGAATTGTGCAGGGCTTTCAAGCATTTTTAAGCTAAATGTAATAGGAGCCAGTGACAGGAAGGTATGCAAAATAATGCCCTGGGATACGGCATTATTGGGGTGACACTGGTTAACAAAAATGACACAGGTCCCAGGTGTGCACTTCTAGGAGTCAGGTCTCCTTCCATCGCCACGTATGTGACCCCCCTCCCCCCTCTCCCACCCCCCCTCCACC
>PVJL010018607.1:0-15559 GCA_004026885.1 Lyroderma lyra | reverse complement strand
CCGGGTCCTGACGCTCACACCCGGGTCCTGACGCTCACACCGGGTCCTGACGCTCACACCCGGTCCTGACGCTCACACCCGGGTCCTGACGCTCACACCCGGCCCTGACGCTCACACCAGGGTCCTGGGGTCCTGACCCTCACACCCGATGGGGCTCCCCGTGGCTGCAGCCTGGCTGAGGAGAGGTTCTCAATGGCCGTGTAGAGAAGGCATGTGGGGGACTGGGGTGGAGTGACGACAGGAGGGAGGGAGATGGGAGGGGGACCGGGTGCTGCTAGGAAGTAGGACAAGAGCCCGGCTGTCCCACCAGGCTCGTCACCCCGGTCCCTTTCTGAGGCCACCACAAGCTGGGTGGAGGCCTCCGCAGTTGTCCCCCCTCCAGGTGACGCTGTGCACTGTCCACACAGCTGTGGGGGCCGCTTTCAGAGGGGGGGTGAGGCCATGTGCCCCCTGCTCACACCTGCCGTGCATTTCCTCAGAGTGAGCGTAAAATGACTCGCCCGTCGTCCCCACGTGGTCGCGCGTGACCTGACAACCATCATCCCCACACCTCTCCGTCTCCCCCTCATTCGTACACCTGGACATGCTGGTCCTTCTGTGCCACCACATCTCTGGGCCCAGTTCCGCCCCAGGGCCTCTGCTTGGAACTCTTCCCAAGCTCTCCCCGTCAAAGAGGTCACAGCTGAAATGCCACCTGCACTGCTCTGTGCCACACGAGCCCAGTGATTTCCTTCGTGGCACACGCTGGATGGGAGTGACTTTCTGCAGGTGTGAGGTCCCTCATCGTGCCGTTTCCCCCACGAGAACACGGTCTCCACAGGGTGGCAGGTGCCTGTCCTCACCCCCTGGGCACCCAGGGCCCCAAGATTAGTGGCAAAGCAGGCAGGTGGCGCCCATGCTGTCCCCCCACCCCCCGGAGACCCTACGGGGATTCTCTCAGCGGATCAGCTAACTGCAGGCAGTTGAGTGCCACTCCGATGTCACCGGGACGGGGCTTCCTCGTGGACCCTGGACTGCTGTTGGCATCTAAGGATGACCCCACCTGCCCCTGGGGAGGGCTCTCCACCCCTCCCAACACTCGGGCTCTCCACAAGGAAGTCTGCTGACCTGGTGGCCGTGGCCAGGTGGCACGCCACAGAGGCACCCGTCACCCCCAGTTCTGTAAGGCCCCTGACACAGCACCACGGCTGCAGTGCCCGAGATGGGACACACTGTCGTGACCAAGCCCACGGCAGCTCCTCCAGCAAGTCTCAGGGTAAGAAACCAAATCTGCACTAGACCTTCCACTTGGGCAAAGGACGGCCTCTTCCCCGACCCAGCGCCAGGGTCCAGCCGAGACGACCACCTCTGGGTCCTGGAGTTCAGTCCCCAGGGAGCTGGCTTGTCAGCCATGGTCAGAGCCCACTGCTGGCCGGGACGGGCAGCTTCCCGTCACCCCGTCTCTGCAACCTCAGAAGCCGTCTGTGTGCTGTGCTCACCCACAGATGCCCCCGTGGAAACGTGCAACGTGCTGCCCCAGGAGCCCTGAGCCCCGTTTGTGCCCGGCCCGGTCTGAAAGGCCTGGCTCCTCGTCACACACGTCCACGGCACGAGGACACAGCCACTGGTTAGAGACTGGCCAACACTTCCCAGCACAGGCCTCCTCTGGGCACCTTGCAATGCCAACGAGTACGAAAAAGTGTCACCTGCCAACAATCCCCGCAGTCAGCACGCCCGAGGGGAAGGCGCCGACCGGAGAGCCGGGCTGCCCGCGAGTGGCAGGGAAATCGGCCCAACCCACCGAGACGCCCCCAGGGACAGCCTGAAGAGCCACTGCCTCCCACTGTCCTCAGCAAGGTGATGGCAGGGTCCCGACAGACAGCGCCCTCCCCGGGCAAACGAGAGGGAAGATGTGACAGCCACGCCAGGATAGGAGGGCATCACGGAGCCGGCCGCGAGCGGCAGGGCACCAGCACGGGCATTGGCTGGGCACGCCCGGCTGCGCGGGAGGCTGGGGACTGCACTTTTACTGGTGCGGTTAAGCCTCTTACAGGTGAGGGCACGGAGTCCCAGACACGTCACAGAGCTGGGGACCGGCAGGCGGAGGGGGCTGCCCAGGCCGGTCTGACTTGAGCTTACCCAGCCCCCGCCTGCGTGTGCCGCACCCCGCAGTGGGCCTGCTCCGTAGCCCTGGCCGACGCCATCGAGGGTTAGCCCAGGCCTCCCCGGGACGGCGGGCCGGGACGCCCCCCAGGAAGCCGCCTTCGGAGGAGCCCGCGTAGGTGCCCGCCTGGACCGTGCGTGGGCGTGGGTTCCTGGGTCCCCCTGGCTCTCTCGACCTCATTAGACCTGGGCATTGGGGCTTTAGCCAAGCACCCCCTCTCCCACAGGCCCCTCTCCCACAGGCCCAGAGGGAGAGGCTCCGTCCACCGAGAAACCCTCCTTCCTCCCTCCACTGGACTATAAAGACTTCACTTCAGGGACCCTCAAACCTTGCCTTGGCCCCACACTCTGTTCTGGAAGCCAAAGGAGCAAGTGCATTTCTGGTCATGCCCGGAGGTGACCGGTCCACACACGGCCTGTTGGCCACCCCATCCTCACTTCCAACACAGGTCTGGGGGCTCCAGATTGCCACTCGTGACCCTGGCATCACTCTGGCCCACCCCACAGTAAGGCTCTGTCCCCTCCCTGCAAACAGGCTGGGTCCAGGCTGAGGAACCTCTAGGGACAGTCAGAGGGGCCACTCGCCAGGGACCTGTGAGAAGGAGCCCTGGCAGCACTGGGCCTGGTGGCTGTGGTTTCTTTCTGTGTGAAACCGGGGTGCTTCCAGCCTGCCCACGCCCCCAGGTGACCAGGTGAGGAGCTGGGTGAGCACCCACTTGCCACACAGCCCAGGGGATGATGCCACCCCCACAGCGAGGAGTCCCAGCCCTGTGTCAGGCGGCCACCAGCAGCGGCTCCGAGGAAGCCCGCGGGCAGTCCCACTGGAGAAATCACGCCCACACGCCCCGCAATTAGCGGTGACGCGTCCCCTCTAATTGAGCTCCGCGAGCCCTCCGCGGGGCCTCAGTCAATATTTGCCGAAAATCAATCGCAGCCTTGTTACGATTCAACGCAAACACGGTACTGAGCTCCGCCAGCGCGTGCCCCAGGCCCGAGAGAGGGAACGCTGCGATACCTGCACAGGTGTCCACGGACGGAAGGCACTTCCTGAGCCCTCGGCCCAGGGACTTGACCCAGGCTCCGCCCAGGTGTTCTCACCGGCTCGGGGGCTGCGCTCTCCTGGCCGTGAGCCAGCACCGCGGGGCCTGAAGACCCCAGGCACAGGGGCCCCTCGGACCCCTGAGTGAGTGGGTGGGAGGGGCGGCGCGGTGGGAGGGGGGGGCTGTTGTTTTCCGGCTCCCGAGTCTCCATTTTCTCACCTGGAATGAAGTGGACACTGGATGTGGTAGCAGTTAAGGGAAATCACCTTCATGCAGTGCACAGCACAGCACCTGACACATAGTAGGCTCTCAGAAAGTATTCTAACAAGTCAGCCGCCCGTAATAATGACAAAACCACGTACCCCAAAAAGCACAGTGATGACTTAACGTGCCTCAGCGTCATCAACTATTTAAAAATGTCACATAAAAAAAGACTGGCTGGGACCCCACGCAAGACTGGGTTGGAAAATGCTGTCTGGAGCCTGCCCTGCTTCAGACACACGCTGCCATACCAGGGAAAGTGTCATTTAAACACTTGTAAAGTGCACAGCTGTCTTCAGAAACAAAACACACACTGCAATGACGAGATGAGTTAGAAGCACAAAGAGGCAGAACTCCAAGGTCAAAGCTTTCCTGTTCACATGGTGAGGGGTGGTGGGGACTCTGAGTGTCCCACATGCAGTGGGGACACACCTGAGAGCCGTGTGAGCCCGCAGGCTGCAGCTGTGTCCCTGGTTTATGAAGGGTGGCTAGGAAAAGGTGTGACCACCTGCTTTCAGGTCAAAGGGCGTGCGCTCGGTGATAGATCTTTCTGGAATGTGAGGTCTGTGGATCGAACAGCAGTCTTAAGATCAGTGCCATTGTTTGGGTGCTGTTAATCGCTCTTGATGCACTGAAGACAGAGATGACCGTCTCAGATCAGCCAGTCAATAGAAACATGAATTCACTAAAATTCAAGTTCAAGGATGAAATGATAGAACCACAGGACAAGATAGAAAAAGAGACCAGAAACCTTGGGGAAAAATTAGCACCAAAAAAGCATCATCACAGAGGAACAGATGGACACTGCTGATAATCTAATTGCTGACGTAGAGGAAGGACTTAGGGTCCTAAAAATGAATGCATATAAAAAAGTAGGAATCTAAAGCATTAGAGAGACACTATTAAAGACGACCTGAGGGATATTCAGTGCTGCTGAAGAAGAAAGCCCAACGAATGGAACAAAATACATATTCAAAGATATAATACAAGAAATTTTCCCCGCATTGAAAAAGAAATTACTGAGCATGCCCAGAGCGAAACAGAACAGAGCAAGAGCACAGTGTATTTCAGGCACAGTTGATAACAGAAATCTCAACACAAAGACAAATCTTACCCTAATAAAGTTATTAAACTTCAAAGTTAAAAGAGACATCTTCACACATCCAAACGGAAAGAGCGAAATCACACGCAATGGGGACATCGGGCTGGAATCAGTGGTGACACTCACAGCAGAAAACAGAGGTTTGTGTCAGAGTTCTGAGAGAAAGAAAAAGGCCAGGAATGGGACCCCCAGCCGGGCAGGAGGCGGCCATTCCGACGCAGGACGTGCAGCAGGAAATATGAAGCCCGTGGACCTTTATTTGGGAAAAAAAATCATTCGCGACTATATCCACTGATTAACAGACTAATAATAACAATAGTGATCAATGTAAACTCAGGCATTTAGACATTGGGTAAAAGGACTAGGGATGAGCAGAGAATTTATCCAAACCCCGAACACATACTAAGCCACAGAGGGAATTACAATTACAGAGCAAAGTGTGACATTAATTAACCTGGATAAGGTCAAAGTCACACTGTAATGGCCAAGTCTCGGGACATGGAAGGGAAATACGTCGACATCTCGTCTTTCCAAGAAGGGAATCCGATAGACTAAACTCGAAACTTTGAAAAAAAACTTGAAACCTGAAACATACTTCTTAAAAATAATGACTCTAAACGTCTGGCGTTCTCCAAAATCTCATTTTTTATTTTTACGGAATCTTCTAGGAAATAATTTTGTTTACAGTTTTAAAAAATATTTGAAGTTCACAATTTCCTCAGTTTCACTTCAGTCATGCTTTCCTCTAAGTTCTAAGTGAAATGATACATCATACTTCATATTCCGAAAGAACCTGGAGATGGTCATATTTTTATGAAGTTTAATATGTGTCAGTGCCTCTTGCCTTTTGTCTGGATATCTGCACAGACAAGTGTCTGGAATTACACTTGCATAAGGTATAAGGATTTAGGTGGCTTTTCTTTTTTAACTTTCTTTATTGTACATTCCTGTCTTGTTGGAAGTCTTTATAATAAGCACATTTTGTTTCCACAAAAGTAACAGAATAATTTCCTGGGAGCAAATATGCCAAGATATAAGTGATTAATTTCTGAGGGGTGGGAATACTGATGACGGTTTTGTTCTGTGTTTTGTAACTTTAGGCAATTTCAACTTTAAAAATATGTTTAAGAAAAAGTAAAGATAATCATTTGAAAAAACAGAAAGAAAATCTATAATTGCCCAACCAAGAGAAAAAAATGATAAAAGCTTTAGTAATCAAATGTAAGCAGAACGGGAGTTGGAAAGAAGAAAAAAAAAAAAAACACTGTGACAAAGAAAACATAGAAAACAAGCCAGTAACACTAAGTCCAAATAGATCACACCAATATTCATAATAAATATAAACCGACTTAAGTTACTAATTAGAAGAGAGAGTCTAAGCCAACTGTAATTTCCTTAAGCTACTGATACAGGGCTTGCAGCATGATGCAGCAATACAAACAACCCAGGAAAGCCAAAAAGACAACCGTGGAAAGGATATTCCTGGCACAGCAACAAAACAGGAACAGGATAACATTGGCAGAAAAAATCGAACTTAAGATAAAGGCGTATTCAGAGATAAAGAACACTGTAATTATAAAAGGAAAGCACACCCCAAGCAGGTTTAACAGTCATGAATTGTATATACCTCACAGCAACATAGCCCCCAAAATGCATAAAGCAAAAACGACAGAGGTACAAAAGCTGACAAATCTAGAGTCAGAGTAGAAGGTTTGGACTTGCTGTAGTAGAAGCTGGTCCTGCACACAACCTGACTTGGGATGTAGAAATGATGTACAACAGTAACAGCTACACAAAGAACCGTGCAGTGAACAAACAGAAATATGCAGCATTTTCCAGGAAATGAGGAATATTTACAAGTAAACAATCTTGCAGTACAACACAAGAAAAGTCCCAATTTCAGAGGCTCAAATATCAACATGTATCATTCTCAGAGCCCAATGGAACTAAATTAGAAATCGACAGTTAAAAGACCTTTAGGACAAAACTAGAGAACATTTTTAATGATATTCCTAAATTACTCATGTTAAGAGTGCACCCCCCTCCAAATAAAATATTGAGGACTAAATGGAGCAAGCATTCTGCTTAACCTAAGTTGTGGGATAAATTCAGTACCATTGTTGATAAATTCATTCACATCAAGAAAAGAGATAGGGGGAGTAAATGAGTTAGTGATACCACATGAGAAAAAGAGTAAGCTAAAAGGAGTGAAAGGAAGGAAATCGTCTTCAGGTCAGGATTCGAATGTGAGCAGTCTTTTAAGGACGTGCTCCCAGAAGAACCAGTACCAAGTGGGGAAGTTCGATGAGTAAAGGAAGTGTTGACCTGTCTTGTGGCAAAGGACTGAACACTTTACACTCCCACACTGGCCAGTTGATGGCCAAAGGTTGCTGGAGGGTGGGAGGAGTGTAAACCTTAGGCACCTGTAGCTCTCCAGACCAGCAGGTGCTCCAGTGCCCAATAGCCATCACCTGAAGATTTCAAGTGCAAACCTTTAATAGCAAAGCACACAGAAGCTGGAGATGGGTTTGCGGAGCTGGTTAACAGGATAAAAAGGGCATTTGGGGAGGGCACCAACAGAGCTTTCTGCATAATTTCACTTAGGAGAAAAACAAAGAACAGTGTAAGAGAGATGCTCAGGACAAAAACCAAAAATCCAGTTATTGTAAAAGAACAATTAAGAGACAGATGTCTAGAAAATAAGGTGAAGAAAAATAGCAAACTGCACTTTTGAAAAGACATTTGAGCAGACTGACAAGGTCCAGAACAGCCTGTTTTCTCCCATTAATCACACCTGAAAATTCTGGACAAAATACAAAAAGCAACTACTGGAGAATTTTAGGAAGTTTTCTAGAACAACTTCTTAAAAAACAAACAAACAAACAAACAAAAAAACCCAATAAATTAATTAAAATTAAGTATGCCACCAAAGTCTAAGTAAGGCAAAAGCAGACAGGAAAGGAAGAAGAGAGGAATGTAGAGAGACACACAGGAAACAAACAATAAAATGCTAGGCCTAAATCCAAACATATCAATAATTATACTAAATGTAAATGATCTAAATATACCAAGTAAAAGACAGAGACTGTTAGTTTGAATTTAAGAAGGAGAAAAAGGCCCAACTATATGCTATGTAAATCCTTAAAGGATAAATAACAACTTTACCCAATTTATGCCAGAATATATGTAAAAGGAATTAATAATTCCCAGCACATCTTGTGAGGCCCGTTACCTTGATTCCAAATCTGACAAAAACATTATTAAGAATCATAAACAGACTACAGACCACTATTTCTCATGAATGTAGATGTAAGAATTCTCATGAAAATGTTAGCACATCAATTCTAATAATATTTTGAAAAAACAATACATCATGATCACACGAGTTTATCCTGGAAACGCAAGGTTAGTTCAACTTTGCAAGCAATATAAATCACTGTATTAACAAACTGAAGAAGAAATGCGTGGGATCATTTTAATAGGTGGAGAAGAAACACTCGTCAAAATTAAACTATTTGTAATTTGTTAAAGTTCTCAGCAAACTAGGAACTTAAGGGAACTTCCTTAACCCAATGACGGGCATCTACAAAAGAAACTACAGCTAACATAAATTCAATGAGGAAAGGTGGAATGCTTTCCCTTTAAGATCGGAAACAGGGCAGAGATGTCCGCCCTCATTACGTTGTTTAGCATCACACTGGAACTCCCAGCTAGTACAATAAGGCAAGAAAAGAAAAGAAAAGGCATGCACATTGCAAAGGAAGAAATAAATATCCATGCCTGTAGACCAGTGTAACAGAAGAGAAAACTCTGAAACAGACCCAGGCTGATACACGGAAGTGGTGTTACAAATTAGTGGGAAAAGGTGACCCATTCGACAAATGGTGCTGGGACAATGGCATATCTATTTATACACACATGCATATGTAAGTCTACATGTATATCCATGTATAATACATAGCGACATAGAGATACTAATATGCATCTCTCTGTATGTGTGTATATGCATGTATATAAGGATATTTATATACATATTAATATAGAAATCTCCATGTTTCTTACATTTCACTATTTACAAAAATACAATCTAGGAATTATAAAACTATAAATATGAAAATATAAAAAGATTTAAAGATGAGTTTCTTAAATACAGTATCAAGATACACATATGCCAGCAAAAAGAATAAAACAATAAATGTGATGCTACTAAAATTGAAAACATCTATGTGGCAAAAACACCATCAACACACTTTTTAAGTGAGTCATAATCTGAGAGCAGACTTTCAAGTACATACTATCCGCATCATAGTCCACCGGAATGTGTAAGGTATGCCTGCAACGCCGTTAGAAATAAACAGTTTAATGGTCAAATTCGTAAGAGATGAAACTGCAGTGACCCATAAGCATATGAAATGCTGCTTAATTTCTCTCATTTTCAGAAAGAATTTAAATCAGAACAGTGAGATGCTGTCACTGCACGTCCAAGCCGACCGCCACATCAGCTACAATGTTCCGATCTGGCACAGCAGGCAGTGCTTGAGGGCGAGGCAGCGGAAAACAGGCTCCGAGAGTTGCTGGGAATCAGGTGGACAGGACCCCTTTAACTTGGCGAAATCCAACGGGGTGGGAGGCGACATACCCGCCCCCACCCCGGCTCAGGAATGCCACCCCGGGGTGTGGGCTGAAGGGAAGTCAGCCCGCGTGCTCAGGGTCAAGTCCCCCGAGGGCAGAACGAGCGCACCATGTGCCCCAGTCATGCAGCAGAGCCCCCCCATCGCTAAGACCAACGAACCGAAGGCACGTGGCCCCCCGTGCTGAGCAAGACGACAGAGGGGCGGCAGACAGGCTCCCGTGACGTGTGGGGAAAAGATGCACCCCACTTCGGGGTACAGAAAGGGTCTTGGACTCCATCTGCAATCGTCTTCCTTAGGGACGGAGGGAGGGAGGGAGGGAAGGGGGGAGGGAATGGAGGTGACTCTGTTTGGATTATTTTATAACCAAAGGAAGACACGGGGGAGACAGGAAGGAAAGGAGTAAATGGAAATTCACCCAAATGTCCAGGGCAACTGCCCCTTCACAGCGAATGGGGGACTTGGCTCTTTGCCTTAGAGGTCCTCGTGTTTTCTCTACGGTCCCAGTCAGCAGGCATGACTCGCGCCACCTGAGCTCCAACCGCAAATGCTGTTGGGAAGCGTCTTGCTAAGCTGTTGTGACCGAGAAGGCTGGACTGTGGGGCTGTGGACCCCCAGGCCGGCACTGAGGGCAGCGGGCACAACTGCATTTAAATGTCACTGTCAGTACCGTCCCCTGGGTCCCAGCGGGGGAGGGCTCCGGGAGTCTCCATCCCCAGGCCCCCTCCCAGAGGGCAGGGGCTGCAACGAGAGAGAAATGCCAGCCCCGCTGTTCTCCCTGAAAGTCTTTGAAAATTGTTCTTGAAAATGTGGTCATTGTCCCCATCACCGAGTTGTCATCGGGAAGGTCCCATGATGCCCCTGAGGACATGGATGCGACCCCCCTCAAGCCCCCAGCCCATGGGTGGGATCATGCCCCATGACTTCCAAAGCTGCCCCCCAGGGGCTTTTACATTTATGTCTCAAAACAACTCTGGGCGTCTTGTCCTGTCCCCATCTCTGGGGCTCGGAGAAGTTCACGGACATGGACAGGGCCGTCTGCCCATGCGTAGCCAGCGCCCAGGAGGTCGCTCAGGACCCTGGTGGTGGACTGTTAGACACCAGCAACAAGCTAAGGACAGGAATCACGCTGCATAGGGTGCCGTGTCCCCCACAGTCCCCAACCCACAGGGACACATCAGGCCCAGGGCAGGAGGTTGCCGCTGGAGGTCAGACACGGGTCCTCTGATCCTGGCCAGGGGTCCTCGTGAGGGAGAGCGCCTCCTCCCCCCACCTCCCACGCTTAATCATCAGGCACTTAACGTGCAGACGGGTAAGCGCCTCGGAAAGGGCCAGGCGAATGGAATGAGGGACCCCGCGTTTGCTCCCGTCCCCTATCTCCCGTCTTTCCAATGGCTCCAGACTCGTCATTTTCTACCCCATCGGATAAACACATAGCACTTAGGGGCCAGCAGGAGCCCCGTCCGATCCAGGCAGGTGGCTGTCCCCCTAAATCGGATGTGGCTCTGGGAACCCCCGCTGCACGCCGCCTAACCACTGAGCTCCCCGAGGGGAGGGGGAGGTCTGCAGCCTTCTGGCCAGCCTCTGACCGTCTTCCCTGGGCTCCTGGCCCTGCCAGCCCCAAGCTCTGGCACAGCTCCCATGCCGGGTGACCTCATCCCGTCCCCCATGGGACACGCTCCTTCTGCAGGCCAAGCTGTCCTGGGTGGGGGCCGTGCCCACCGGACAGATCATCTAAAAGCAGCAGAAACAATGGCTCGTTGTATGGCACTGGGCACCAGGAAGGGCAGCACGCACCGCCACGGGGGCCCGACGTTGCCCTCCTGTGCTCTGGGGACCGCGGGTGACAAGACCCCGGTGCTCAGCAGGGGCTGATAGCTTGGGGCTGTCCCCTCATCGTGACCTGAATCCAGGCAGCTTCTCCCCCCGGTCCTCACCCAGTCTTGCGTGGACCGGGCGGGAACGTAACCCTGTGACTCCAGCTGGGGTGGCCAGGGTAACGGGGCGCAGCCTGGAGAGCACGTGCTCCTCTAAGAGGACCGCCCCGCTCCGGGCTAGCGGGGTCACAGCCCCCCCACTACCTGCTCCCAGCACCGAGGGATTCCGGCACCAGCCACGGGCCGAGGGGCGTGACGGGTGGGGCCGGGTGGCCGAGCGTTGGCGTCTCGCCCTGCCAGAGCTTCCAATTTCTCGAGAACAACTGGAGCTCCCGATTTTCTCGTGAATGAGCTCCAATTCGGAATAGCGGCCACTAACTTAACCCCCAGGGACGCGTGCGGCTGCAGCGTGCACCCCGGGGTACTCGGGGTCACAGCCCTGACCTCACCCCTGAAGCTGGCCGCGAGGTGCCTCAGCCCTGATACTATTTCGCATCGCTCTGCGCGATGGCACATCCATTCCCAAAATGCTCGACCCCCGAAAATGTTCAGTCCCACAAAGCGCAGCATTCCTACGAGTGACAAACACGTAGTAAATGCCGATCGTCACCTACGACTCCGAGAAGAGGGTCTGCGCGCTGTCTTCCGAGGGGGTCTGGCCACAGAGCGGATGCTTGGTCAGGCCGACGTGGAGGGCCCCGGGGCTCCGGGTGTCCCCGCATCTGGCCCGTCCCAGATGTCACAGCGCTGTGGTGGCCCAGCCCGCTTGCACAGCTGTGACTCAGAGCCGGCCCAGAAGGTCCTGTCATCCGCCCCGAGTTGGCAGAGACAAAGCCAAGGCGAGTGTCGGCGCCTGGTGCCGGCAGGGAAGCCCCGATGCACGTCCTGGGGGAGGAATCCCGGAGGCGCTGACAGGGTTTCGATGGGGCTGCCGCACGGAGACTTACTGTTCCAGGAGGGACCGGGACAAAGGCCGGAGCACCCACGGGCCGGGGTGACCAGCAGAGGTGAGTGCACAGAGGTTGGCATCAGGCAAGTTTTGTGCAAATGGCTCGAAAACCCGAGACAGGAACACGGGTGCCAGCTCTCAGCCCTTCGGAGCTCCTCGGGCATCGCCCAGCTGAAGACCCCGGGTCATTGCTTTGCCACAGCTGGATCCGCAGGGCAGCCCCCGCCCCGGCCTCCCGGAGCCCTGACCCCCGAGCGCCTCACTCCACCCTGCAGCTGCGACCTGTTGGACGTGCTGATTTTCCCCATAACTTCGCCAGACACCCCACATGCTTCCGTGCACAACAAAGAAAAGCATCTTTTGTGGGTCCAAGTGTCCTAAATTCTGGTCCAGAAAAAAAAAAAAAAACACAAAAAAACACCAAAACCGGTGGCTGTGTAAGTAGAACGCAGCTTCCGGGAGCCACGACGAGAAATCACATTAATTTGGACCCATTAATCGGGGCTACGTGCTAATCCCACAGGCCTGGGAGGGCGCTTAGCCTGGAAGAGGGGTGCAGACAAGCCACAGTAAGCCATGCCTGCTGGGGTGGCCCCCACCTTAGCCAGCAGCCGACCCACCTGGGGTGCAGAATGCCACGTCCCTCACCCCCCGCCCCCCAGCCAGCCCGCGGCTTCCTCGCGTGCTGAGTGACACAGCAGACATGTCCCTGGAGAGCCGCTGGTCCCACAGCTTCCCTGGGAAAACTGAGGCCCAGAGAGGAACCAGCCCAAAGGCACACACACGTCCAGCCGTTCACCCAAGCTTAGAGCCTCCAGCTCCACCCCACACGGACCGGCTTTCTCACCTCAGCTCTGTCTCTACGGTGACACTTTGGACAAGTTACTCGGTCCCCTCCAGCCTCTCCCTCCACATGCTCATGCACATGACGCCCATGAAGGCCAGAGCCTCCCCGCCTCTGACCACCCCAAGGAGGAGGTCCTCCGGGAGAGCTGCTGTGGGTGGTCGGCCCCGAAGGCGAGGACGCCGAGAGCTCAAGGCTCCTGAGGGTCCCGGGAGACGGCGTGGCCGGGGCGGGGGACAGGCAGCAGCCTGAACCGCCTGGTGCGAGCACCCTCAGCCCAGACCCGGCCTGGCCCAGCGCGCAGAACAAACGGAGTGGATGACTGGAGCCCGGCCCGGTGCTGGCCCTGCCCTCGGCCCTAGCAGTTCTGGGGGCGTAAGGGAGGCAGGGTCCCTGTGCCATGCTGCTCACATGCTTTCAGATCACGTCCCTCAATGAGGAGGGAGGGAAGGGGCCACCTGGGCAGGGGCTGGGCATCTGGGACGTCGGGCCGCCTCGGGCAGTCCCTGCCCGTTAGAATTCCTCGTCTCCCAACTGGCACCAAGCGTCTGCTGGCCAAGCCGGGTTCTTTCGGCGTCTGCACCGAGTGTGGCATTCCCAGAGTTCCCTGCTCAGGAGGGCGGCCCCAGGAAAGCGCAGTCAAGCCCCGAGGACAGGAACCCAGGGGTCCCGTCAGAGACCCTGCGGTGACGACGCACCCTGGCCCATCACCACCTCACGTGGAGAGGAGCGCCATGCCCGGTGCCACTGGCACCTGGAGCCCGCTGCTACGGCCGAGAGCTCCTGTGGCACTCCAGGGGTCCGAGGGTTGGGGGCTACGCAAAGCAGCCCCTCCTCCCCAGCAACCAGCCCTGGGGCTCTGCAAGGCCAGAACAGGAGGTCCTGGGGGCCCCTTGTGTGAGGCCATGGGATCCCTGCATTCCCCATTTGCATGAGAAGGAGGCCACTCAGTGCTCAGGGTCTAATAAGTCCGGGGGACTTCCTACGGCCACCCGGACACAGACAGACTGACAGTCAACTACCCCGAAGAAGCCGGAAGGTGTGCATCCGGGCACCTGTGCGGTAGCAAGGAAAGGGGTCTGCCCCCCATCTCACCCGTGGAGGCCCAGAGAGGGGAGGTGACTCGCCTGATCACGGAGAGCTCCCGGGGAACTGCTGGCCCACGCTCTCCCCGTGCTGCCGCGTGGAAGCCACCAGAACAAACACAGGGCCTGAAGCACCGGCCGCACGAGGGGGCGAGAAGATGGGGCGCACAAAGGAGCAACAACGTGGCGATTCCCCAAAACTCTCCAGTCGCTTCAAAAATACTCCCTCCTCTGGATCGTCCCCCGTGCCTACCATGTCACCAACGTTGCAGATCAAATTATTTTAAAGTCGCCGATCAAATTGTTTTTTGATATTTTCAGAAGCTCCGTGTCAAGGCCTGATGTTAATATTTTGTGAGAGACAGGCTCGGTGGAGCAAGTGCAAAATCAATGCCATCTGTCTCGGGGAAAAGACTCGAAATTCCAGACATCAGAGAGGCCTGACAGCCGCCGCGTGGGGAGTGACAGGCTCCGTGGGGACAGAGGAGTGAACAGATCCATTTCTGCCCGAGGGAAAGCCTCTTTTGATGGTTAAAACACAAAAACGACCGTGAGATTAGGCCACTCCGGAGCGACTTTCCCTTTTCACACCCCCAGCCCACAGGCAGGTTTACCACACAAATGTCATACTTTGCAGCAGGGTGGCATGTGGCTGGACAGCAGGAGGGACTTCCTCAGCAGGCGATGGGGTGCTCGGGGACAGGTTAAGCGGTTGCCCCCTCCCACACGCCCAGGACAACCCCACGGCCACCGCTCGGGAAATCGGCCCGGTTCTCAGGACGCAGGCAAGGGGGACGGTGTGGGGGAGGGGCCCCTGCAGCCCCAGGGGCTCACCACCTGGTCCGAGGGGCTCGGTTCTCCGGGGAGGTGAAACGGCCGACCCGGAACACTCATGAGAACGGCGGCAGCCCGCACTGCAGGCTCCTCAGAGTAAGGCCCGTTGCTCCCCGAGCGCTGACTCAGCTTGAAAGGACATCGGCCCCCAGTTTGGTCTCCTCAGATCGAGAATCTTCCCTGCCCTGCCCTCCAGTTCCGGGATGAATCAATCAAGTGGCAAAGTGTACCCAGCACGGGCCTGTCCCGCCCAGGGTCGCAGCGCCAGCTCCGTGGTGGGGGGCACAGCCCAAAGGCCCAGGGCCGCAGCGGGGGGCGCCGGGTCTCCAGCACAGACTCCGCACACGGAGGCCACTAAGGAAGGCCCCGCCCCCTCTGTCGCGGTCAGCTATCCCACCAGATTCTGCCTGCAAGCGTGGCTCCCCTTGGACTCTGCGGGTGACGGGCGATGCCCCCCACCCCTGGATACCTACGACCGCAAACACACCCAAAACCCACCTCCCACAAAGGGTCCCACTCTGCTCTCAGGGTCCACACCCAGCAGGGCGAGTCTCTTCCTGCGACAGTCCTTCGGCTACTTGTCACCACGACTCCTCTGCAGCTGTGGGACCTGCTAGCCCGGCGCTGTGGTGGCCTCAAGGCCCAGACGGGACAATTGAGTCCAGTGACGTGAAGTTGTGTGATGGCTCCGCCTCATTCCCGGGAAGACCCCCACATGTCCATGTGTCCCCCTTCCACACCTACTCCTGCAGGTTCGAACCCACAGCTCACCATTCTGCCTCGTCCACCCCACC
>PVJL010018606.1:0-15546 GCA_004026885.1 Lyroderma lyra | reverse complement strand
TAATCCGAGGAGACAGCAAACCGATTTCCCCAGAAGTTCCTCTACTTCAGATTCCCAGCAGCAAGGCCCCAGCGTGCCGGAGCGTCACGTCCTCAGAGCACTTGCTACTTGCTGGGTTTTTTTGTTTGTTTTCGGTATTAGTCATCCTAATGCGTGTGAAGTGGTATCTCGTTGTGGTTGAGGTTTAGCAACTCATTTTAAGAACAAGCATCTTTGCATCATGAGTATCAACCTGTATTGATCATTCATCCAACGTCTTTATGATATTCCTCCCCCTCCCCCCATATTCTCTCCTCTAAATCTGAGAAGGCCATACAATGGTGAGGACACATGGCAGTCACCTGTGAGAAGGTGACAGGAGGTTGGTCTCGTACGCACCGCTCTCTAACAGCGCCATCAATGTTCACATAGCTCTGACTTGGCCCCAGAATGTGCATGCTGCTGGTGTCTCCCCGACTTGGCCGAAGGGCCCCCGAGCTCGGTGCCTTTTTCCATCTACAATGAATAGCACCTCAAATTGGCAAATGAGTGTTTACTATGTTTCTGCATTGAAAACACTTTCTATAGTCCTTGAGATATGGTGGCTTAAACAAAATTCACCAACGAGGAACTGCAAGCACGAGCGCTTGCAAAGCTGTGTTTGCAAAAACACACGTTATTTTAAATTCCATTAGAGCTCCATGTGAAGCCTAACCTACATTTCCAAGGTTCTAGAAACTGTGATCGCAGCTTTGAGGATTTATTTCATCTGATGAAAATCATTCTGACAGATGTTGTTTTGAAGATGCAATATTACTTTCTCTCAGGACACAGAGACAGTGAAAAATATCACTCCTGCCTTCCCCACCTCCTCAGGCCTCTCCAGTTTTTAATTGTCGTCACTGTTCGAGGTTTATTTGGTGTTTTCGTTGGTTCGTCGCTTAGAAAGCTGGCTGCATTAGTTCTATGTGGACTTCTCTTCTTACCTTACATGCCAGTGTACACTACTCTGACAAACACAATGCACAAGGTAAGATCCTTTAAAACACTTATACACAACACATGCCATTTTGGGTTTGTGCGTGAGATCCTGGGATGTGACCGATGGGAGAAAAAAGTTGGACCGGGCACGGAGGGTAAGGGAACCAGAAGTTACCGAACGCCCCGCAAACCCAGATCTTGTTGGACCGGCAACCGCAGCGTGCGCAACGCGGGCCGTGGCGGTGCCCTCCGGGAGGTGGAGCTATTTCACACCGAGAGTTCAGGACTGCACGAGGTGAGCACCATCGGCATCAGGTCACCGTGGCAGAGTTTTAGGAACCATTCGTACTTGAACTCTAGAAAACTGATGTTTCTCCTAGGCTGTCTTCACATTACTGCTTCAGTCACAGACCAGATAAAACGGGAAGTCGGCACAACCCCCAGCTAAAAGCCATCATGTCCCGCACAGGGAAGTGGCATGGCCTTAGAAGACTAAAGCTGCAGACCTTTTTGGATCCCCCAGAGCGTATCTGCACTCTTCTCCAAACGGGCCTCTTGCTCACGTGTCAGCATCTCCTTCACATCTGAGGTTCCATCTTGTCCCAAGATGCAAGGAGCACTAGGGAAGATGTCCTCTTTCATCACAGAGACCCTCAATCGTGGTGGAAACTGGATGTACCGCCTCAGATTCTCCATCATGCGTTCGGACGCCTCTGCCGCAGACAGTCCAATGGCCGAGCATGCCCGGCCTTCCTGTGCGATCACCTCCTGGGCACGGTCAGCCCCCTGCTTGTGGACTTCCTCCCATTGTTCCTGACCTGCATCGGTGTCTAAGTCAGGGTGCATGCTCCTCGGGGAGACACCAACAGCGTGCATGCTGCTCCATACCGGCACGCTAGTCTCCGTGCTCCCCGAGGACCCACTCATGATGGCTTAATGGATGAACCCCAGCCTTTCCCCTGTTAGGTAATGGACCCAGGCTGAATCCAGATTCCAGCCACTTCCAGTAACACGGTTTTTGGGAAAGCCGCTCATGTTCTGACCTCATAGGTCAGGATGTCCACTGGGTGGGAAACCAGAAGCAATTTGCGGTTGGGGCTGCGCTGGACCAAGTTAAGACAGTGTCCTCCCTCTTGTTGACGTGCCCGGCTGTGATAATAACCAGCTTGGAGTTTGCAGTGACATCAGAGTCTTTGCCAGGGACAGTTTCTGGTGTTCTAGAAGAAGGCTGCCATGTTGGAGACCCATCATCTGTCCCTTTAACGTGTCTTCCATGACATCAACAAGAGCAAGTTCATCGGCCAAGTCCTTCATTGAGATACTGATGGCACAGGCCATGCCAACAGCACCAATCCCAACAACTGTAATCTCATGCTGGGGACTTAGCTCTTCCTTAAGAAGATTCATAATCAGCTGACCCTTGAGAGGTGCCATATTGGGTTTAGAACCAAAGGGAACCGGGAAGGCCCGGCGGGTGAGTGGGCGTCCGTGGTGCTTGGTGTTGGATGCGGACTTGGGCGCAGCTGCTCCGTTCCCCAGTTTTTAAAAACCACACTTATTTCAAACGAAAGGAACTGCAAACGAGGTGGAGAGAGTGTGGGCGAGAGCCCCGGGAGCACTCCCTGTACGCCAGCAGACACTGCAGCTTCATACAGCGGGCCGAAGTGGGCCCGAGGGTTCGAGGCGCACAGGTCCCCAGTGTCCACCTGCTAAGGACCATGTCTAAGTCTTAACAGTGTCATTTGTCCTGAACAGAAGTGCCCTGTTATTTATCACTTTCCTTGATGGATAAAGTTCATGACTCGTTGGCATTCCGGACCAGCAGGATAAAATGCCAGAAATGCTCAGGGAGCGTGTGACCCTGGGGGATGCAGGCGGCCCAGGACCAGTCTGACATCCAAGTCCTCGGGGCAGAGAGATGGAATTCATAAAACTCGCCCTGAACTCTAAAGCAGCAGTTATTGAAATAAATGTCAATACAGTTTATTTAACTCAATAGATCCAGGATACCACCTGTCCAACGTGTGATCAGTAGGAAATCCCTGCGATTACAACACTTTACATTTTTCTGGGTCCTGAGACTTTACGACCTGATGGTCAGCGCAGGCCCCGGGCGCCGTGACGTTTTCTGCCCTGCTGGGAGCTGTGAGTCCACTGCGGCCAGCCCGGCTGCCCTCCCCTGGCCGGTGGTGGTCATGTGATGCTCCCTCCCTGTTGGTAAGACAGCATGTGGTGGCTCAGAAAGGGAGTTCCCCCTAAAAATCTCCCCAAAAGCCCAAGCTGCCTGTGAGTCAGGGGGAGCTGCTCTCGTAAACACTCAGGCCCAGAAAACCGTGTCAGAGTCCCGATTTCATTTCCTAGCAGGTCCGTGAGAAGGGGGGGCCTGTCTCTCCTGACGCCCAGAGGCAGCAGCGCCCTGCTTACCACGCAGCTGATCTCAGGGGTGCAGTGTGGCTCCTGGTCCGCAGGGCCTTCAGGGTGTCTGTACTCAGCCAACAGGGGACCAAGAGGCATGCAACCCCCACATCCAGCCACAGGAGTGGAAACACAGGGCACCCCTGCCGCTGACAGGCTGATGGCAGAAGGTGCTCCTGGGCCTGGAGAGGTGACAGTGTCACCCGCAAACCTCACCTGTGCAGCCGGAGGAGCTGCAGTCACCACCCTAGGGCGCTCACGCCAGCCCAGCAGTCGGGGTGCTGAGGTTCAGGATAATGGGGGCCCGGTGCTAAGAAACAAACGAGCAGGTGCTCTGCTGGAACGTACCCGGGGGGCCTGCTTCCTCGAGGTCAGCCCGTGCCGCCCGGGGGAGGATGTTTAAACTGGTAGCGCACGTCAGATGGGAAGAGGGGCGCGGGCTGGTCTGCTTTGGTTAGCACCCCGTCAGTGAGGTCTAGGGGGCCCCCTTTTCCCTCCCCGTGACGGGGGTGGGGGACGTGGGCGTGGCCCAGCTCGCAGGCGGAATGCCCGGGAGATGCCACCTTCTTGGCGACCCCCCGCCCCCAGAAGCAGGTTTTGCTGCTGCGGTTCGACTTTGCTCTAAGCCTGTGGCTTTGCCCCTTCCTAGAGTTTACGGAGAAGTCTAATCCCATAAACCCGGGGTGATTTTAAATACTTTTGCTCGTAAATAGATGGAAAACAAATCCTTTCTCGCCGTTTTGCTCCTTGATATAGCTTTCTGGCTTGGTGTTCATTTATTTAGGTCATTAATTTTCTAGACACCAAAGTGGTCATTAGCGTGGCTGGTGACCAGAGGGGAACATCGCACTTGACTGCACCCAGACTTTTCTGGGCAATGTCATTCCTCAAAGTTTGACAGTCAAGGTGGTTTTCTCTTCCTCAGCCGGTTTCGGGAGGCGACAGCTTCCCCACCAGGTGGCACTGCTGGTCCTTCCAGCCGGTGGCCCTCGGGCCAGGAGATACTTTGGTGGGCGAGGGGAGCGGGCCCGGCCACTGAGAGTGCCCACGTTCGTGGCAATACACCCGCTGTGTGCGCCCGGAGAAACCCACTTCCGGACCCCGAGGGGGTGCGCTGGGACCTGCACCCCCTCTTGCCTCCATCTCTGAGGGGCCCAGAGAAGGCTCAGGCACACGCAGGAGAGCTGTGTCATGGAGCCTTTGAGGGCTGGGCTTTGGAGACCGGCGGCTCTGGGTTCAAGTCTCCGTTCAGAGGAGCAGCCTCTCTGAGCCTGGGTCCCCCGGGCACGGGGAACAGCCCCTATTTCGTAGGCCGCTGGGAGCGTGAGTGCAGGAACGCACCCACTGAGCTTAGCGGACTGCCCCCACCGACAGTCATGGTCACTGAAGCCACTGCCCGTATAACGAGCCTGCAGCAGTCACTGTTCTGTTTCCTAAAGTGGAATTTAAGAATTCCCTTCTCCTTCTTTATTTTTAAAGACTTGGGAACGACAGGGTCTGCACCCTGAGGGCTCTCATTGCCATTCTAACACGACACAGAAGCAGGGGCAGGAGTCAAGGGCATCGCAGACAGAACGGCGGCCCCACGGCCGGGCACGGCGAGCCCTGCCCACGCCGCTGCCAGCCAACTGCGAAGGCAGGAAACCGCGGAAGCTTCCAGATGGCACACCTTCTAGGAAGGACGGAGGTTATCATTGCAGGCAAGCACTACGCTTTAAAGTTAAAAATAAAAAAATTGACACGCGTGCGTTCCACCATGGGGCCGTGTAGAAGATGCCGGGAGTAAAACAGAGAAAGCCCGCCTGCTGGTTAGCTGGAAGCCACCGTGGTGGCCGCCGCTGGGCCAGGCCCCTGTGGCGTCCGGGGAGGCTCCAGGCACAGCCCAGGAAGGGCCTGTGCACGGCGCCTCGTGCCGCCAGCTCGGTCCGGCCGGTGCGATCACCGGTCTGTGTAACGGCCGTAGACGGGTCCGACAGGCAGAATTTCACTTCGTTTCAGCAGGCGACATTTGCACGTACAACTGTCACATCTTTGATGCTGAACACGTTTGTTTTAGCGCCTTCCTTTCGGGTTTCAGCGATGGGGACGTGGCAGTGAGTAGTCAGTGCTGCTTAGACAGGTGCTAAAACCCAGAGTATTTATTATCCATATTGGCTGTCCCCAGGGTCAAGGGTCAGACTCTGGAATGGTATGATTTTTAGGGGCAGGCTGTCCGGGGTTCAGAGGACAAAGTATGTATTTTCTGGGAGACGTGCTCTACAGCTTTGAAAAAGGCAAATGGTTGTGTAAGTGAAAAGAGACCTGACAACTGCTGACAGAATTCCTATTAGAAAGGAGAACACCGACACTAACTCGAGTTACAGACACCAGGAACCTCCCCGGTCTGGGGCTGCTGCCCCCTCCGGAAGTTGCGGAGCCTGAGCTTAAATGGGACCAGCCGCCCGGGACGGCTTCGTGCAGAGTCCAGCAATGACAGGAGAGACGGCAGGTTTAACTCGCTTCTAGGACTTTCGGCCGGGTCTCTCTCAGCGGCGGAGCTCTGCATCTCACAAAAGTCAGATCACGCCTGGGAGGAGTTAAACATGGCTTAGGGGACAGTCAAGTACATGGAATGTCGGACAGGAGCTTCTGGAATTCTATTAACACCCTTAGTGCACCCTCCAAACCCACGGCAGGGAGAGGCTTGGGGTGCTGATGGCACAGTCTGTCCCCCCCAGCCACGCCGCCATCTCCAGATTCGCTAGTTCAGCTGCTGCCTGGCCCTGTGGACCCTCCTCACGCTGTTTCTGGAACGACCAGCACGCAGAAAAGCAAGCCGGCCGCCAGTCTGCTGGCCTCGTGAGCCGGCCGTCAGGTCTGCTGACCCCCAGTCCCTCCAGAGCCACCCCACCCCCACGTTTGGAGCAGGACTTCCGAGTATTCCAAGAGGTGGGAGCACAACAGGACGGACCGTGGTGTAGACTCACGTCGAAGCCGCCTGAGCTTGTGGGAAGTGTCCCGAGCGCTCACTGACGTGTCACGCACTCCCTGGTGACCAGTCAGGATGCTCCGATGTTCTCTGGTGAGCGCGTCACTTCCTGGGTCGACGAGCACTCGGCGCCGGGGTTCGTTTGCAGGCGACTCTTTCAGTGGTTGGTTCCTTTGTTTACTCCACGTGGTCCACGCGCCAAGCGCGCCTCAGTACTGGGGGGCATCTTGTTACATCTGGAGCCTCCTCTTCCTGCAGGTCAGGGGCTGCGGGGACCCTGCCACCACTTCTCGTCCCTGCTGTCCTCTTCCTCCTGTCCACTGACGAGCTCCTGACGTTTGCCCCTGGGCAGGGCTCTGGATCAGGCTGGGTGAAGACAGGGGCCGTCACAGAGCTGGTCCCAGAGGCCAACGAGGTTTACCAGGCGCTAACGTGGACAGCAGGCCACCACGACCTTCCAGAAACGAGCGTCCCGGTTTCTGTGGCCACCGTGTGTAGCCACCGCAAGAAAGCCGAGCGAATCCCTACCGACAGGAAGAACTCAGACGGGCGACCCGCCGTCAGGGGTGTGAGCTCTCCCCGAGCGGCTCCTGACGGCAGCGGGGAAGCTGCGCCCCTTTCGGGACTCGGGGAAGGGTTTCAGGCGGGGCAGGGACCCCGTGCCCAGCGCTCTCGTTCCCACTCCTTGCTGCCCGGTGCTCCCTCGGGGTGTCGCCTCCTCGGGGCCCTTTCCCCTGGTGGCCGTGGGGACAACCCGTGAAGCGTCCCCTGTGCCTTGTTATTACAAAGGGGCAGGGCCGGCGGACAAGACACGCGTTGTCCCTGGGAGCAGGTGGCCCGGGCACAGGAGCTGGACTGCCGGAAGCTCGGTTTCCTCATCAGAGACGAGGGACTATGACCCCCGCGGCGCTCACAGCGAGGGGGGCCCATAAGTGAGCTCCCCGTGTCGGGCGCGCTGCGCACGGGGCGCGACCCCGCGGGACGGCTCCCACGGGCAGGCGGGTAGGTGGGAGCCACACCACGGCGGGGAGGCCGGGCTGCAGGCTGGCTCCCGCCGGGAACCGAGGCAGCATGCCGGGTCCCTGTGCGGATACGCCGGGGCTCTGGGAAGGCCCGAGCAGGTGGTGACCTGCAGAAACGGGCCCGCGGCCACAGCCGCAGAGAGGGCGACCAGGACACGGCATTCCAGCTGGCCTCTCAGTGGCTGGGCATGGCCTGCTTCGAGGGGTGTGAGGGCTCAATGCGGACTCCACGTTTAGGAAATTGGGGGGGCCTGCACTGTGCCACCCTCACTTGGAGATGGCGCTCACGCACAGCACCCTGGAGCCGACCGCCGCCGGCTGAGGCCCACCGATGCCCAGAGAGGGGTGGGGGCGGCAGGAGATCACGACCGCAGCTCACGGGAGAGTGAGGGCCTCCACGGCCAGTGACTTAGAAGCCAACTACGGTTGGGGGCAAGGAGGAGTTGGGGCTCCCCCCTTCAACACCTGCTGGCCGTGATTAGACTGGAAGCGGGGACGGTTTCAGCGGCAGGGCTGATTTGGGCTGGGGGCTCGACCTGGCACCGCTGAGCTCCAGGGCAGCACCAATACCCTGGCCTGGTGGGTCGGCACGTGTGGGCCCCTAGATGTCAGCAGGGGGCCGAGGAGTCAAACACTCACTCTGAGCAGCCACTGGTGCCAGCCACAGGCCTGGGGACTGGGCACGTGGCCTGACCTGTACGGATGGATCCTCATGCGTGGGGGTGCCTGCGGCTCAGGACAGAGCCGCCCTCCTTGCTGTGAGCCCAGGGCCCTGGTTTCTCAGGGTCACGTGCCACAGGCCAGGGAAGCCCACGGCTCTGCATCTTGTTACCTGGAACCAGAACACCCTGCCTGGCACACGGAAGTCCTCGTGTGGACAAGGCGAGAGAATATTTGGCACCAGAACTATTCCAGAAAATCCGGGCCACGTGGCCCCTGGTCTGGAGAGCGGGTGGTGATCCAGCTGGCACCTTGGAAAAACCAGAGGGAAGGACCCGGAGAAGCAGTGACGCCCAGGAGGAAACCCGCCAGGGTGGGGGGCCACGGCGTCGGCCTGGGCAGGTGGGTGCCCGGCCTCCCTCTGCCGCGAGGCTTTGCCAAGGGCTCCGAGAGCGGGGCTGCGAATGCATCCGGGAGCCAAGTGCCCAGATGAAGAGGCTTTGCACCTCCGCTGATGCGGGCAGGCCCCCGGGGAGGAGCGTGCTGCCACGTGCAGCGGACCCCGAGGGGAGTGCTGCGTAAGCTCAAGATGCGGGTCGTTGCGTTTCCCTGCATTTGCCTCAAAAGGGTGCTGCTTTGAATATCAAGGAAAACCCAGCCCCCTTATGGTGTGAGAGGGTCCTCAACAAGTGCTGGTGACACGAGTACGGGCACTTCCGGCCTTGCAGTCTTGAACAGTGATTGCAGTGGCAGAGGGCATTGTATTGGCTCCCGAGCCGAACCCACTGCCACTTCTCTGAGCTGCTGTCCTGGTCACGTGTACCCGAGGCCTTGGAGGCCGCTCGGGTTCAGGCCCTGGTTCCGACCGTAGTGCCCGCTTTCTCTCTCTAAAGCACAGTGGCTCAAACATGTCGCCCAGGCCCCCCAAGCTAGACACGTTCTAGAATGATCCCAGCACGACCGTTACTGGGGCTTGCGGGAGTTTCCCCTTGCACGCCCGTGCGACCGTGACCGGAGCCAGGCAGCAAGCACCAGCTTGCGGACGGCACGCACGCTCTCCTGCTGCTGCTTTCCCTGACCTTCCGGCCTGAGTCCCCCACAGCTGTGCTCACACGGGGACTTCCTACTCCAAGGTCGCGGACCTGCACCTGGCGGAGGGCCTGGTGCACGGGAGGGCTCCCAGCAGATGCCACCAGCAGGGACAGAGCGTGGCCCGCAGGGTCTGGGCAGGGAGCGACTCAGCCCAGGCTCAGGCGGTCAGAACGCACGGGAGTGACACATTGGAGAAGAAACACGGCCCGGCCTTCCGCGCGTGACTCCGGCAGCTGCCAGGAGGGGCTGGAGCTCTTGTCGCATTTCCCTACCGCGCAGGGTTGGTTCAGAAAGGCCAGGCGACCGGACTGGGGCACGAGCGGCGAGCGGCCAGCCTGGCCAGGAAAGTGGCCTCTTTTCTGTGAAGTGCAACTTCACTCACGACAAAAAATCCCCAGCTCAATGCAAACGGGACCGTCATGGCCAAGGCGCTTCCTCCGGAGTCTGGAGGAGACGAACACGTGGGTCACTGTCCCTCCCTTCCCCACGACAGTTGACCATGCTTTGCCTCCTTGGCTGCATTCTCAAATACCTAGAGCATCAGGTCGTCCCTCTCCTTGCCTGTGGCCCTCCTGGACTCCTGGCTTTGGTCACCCGTGAGTGTAGGAAACGGGGACTACGTCTGATGACCTGCGTGTATGACAAGCACCTGAGAGCTCAGTGAGGCCCAGGGCTCGGCCAGGAGTGGCTCTCTCTAGGGCAGCAGGTCAGGCCTCACGAGGTAGAGCGCTCCAAGGCAGGGTGGCCCCTCGTTTGGATGTAGGATTTCGTCCCCCCTAGAAATGACAGTAATGATGCTGAGGTCCCTGTGCCGTCCCATCGTGCACGGAACCCAGCGTTGGACACGACACGCCAGTGTCTGGCATCTCGGGGCTGGCTGGTTCCCGTGGCGGCGGCTGCCTCGGGGTGCCGGCCGCGGAGCGGGGTGCGGGCCTGCTGTGTGTCGGGCGCGTCACACTTAGGAACACTTGTGTGCGATTCCGTTTTAGAATTCAGGCGGCATCCCCGAGGACGTGGCCACGTGAAGTTAGCTCTGAAAGGACTCTTGCCCCTAACGATGAAAGGAAGGACATGGAAGGATCCGGGAGGGGTGAGAAACCCGTTAAACCGTAAGACGCGGCTGCAAATGTGCAGCGTTAATTCGACGAGATTTCCACGGCTCCTGGAACACTGCTGGCTTTGGAGGTGGCTGGCTTCCCGGGGTGCTGCTCCTCCTGGCAGCCTGGGTGCGGGGTCCGGGGGAACCTTCTCCCCGGCTGGCCTCCGAGGGGCCCTGGTGGGGGAGGGAGAGAGCCCTGCCTCCCCGTGGTGCGTACGTGTGGCCTGGACCAGGCATGGGCTTGTCCCTGGGGGAGGAACAGGGAGCGGGCTCTGCGGCATCCACGTGGCTTTGGGCTGGGCTTCAGGACAGCCGTGAGCAGTCACAGGGCGTGGCCACCTCCCACATGAACCCGGTGACAGAACAGCCTGTTCCTCAGACGTGCAGGCTGGCCTGGGGGACTTCCACCTTCACGCCTGCCTCTGTGCCCCAGGGTTTCCATGACAGCCTCCCCCCACCCCCATCTCTTACTTGGAACCTTTGGGTCAGGGAGGTTCCAGAAATCTCAAATGTTATAAAGGCAACAGGTCGCACAAATCATGCACAGTGACCACCCCTGTGTTCAAGGCATTCGTGTCTCCTGCAGCACGAAGCATGGAGGTTACACTAAGTGGGCTAAGTAAGGGCTAGAAATAGCCTCCCATCAGTTAGCTTTTGCCAGCCTGTGGGTTTGCGCGTGCGAATCTGCAAACCTCTGCAGTTTCCCGAGCCCCCTGGACGGGATAGCGTGCCCTGGGGACATGGGGGCACTTTCCGCCTCCCCCTGCCTCCGAGAAAGACACGCATTTGGACGGAACACGATGGCACAGCTGTCAAGGGGCGAGAAGAACCGCGGGCATGGCCCTGGGGGCACCTGGAGGAGCTGTGGTCAGCTCCGTCCATTCAGCCGCACAGAGCAGCACCTGACGTGGGCATTTAGGGCAGGCCTTCGCGGGGCAGGGGGAAGCAAAGCCAGCGGAGCCCTCCGCAGCTGCTGTTACGGGCGGCTCAGGCCAACGCCTGAGGCGGACTCGGAACTGCGTGGACCTAAGGGGCTTGATTTCGTTGTCAGAAACGTGGTGGGACGATCAACACATAAACTAACAGTCAAAGGCCTGGCTTGAGTTGGGTCAAACTCAAATTGTGTCTTTGGGTTCCCAGTCTCCTAAGGGACCATGAGTCAGTGGCTCGGGTGGTTTTCGGTGCCTACCCCCAGGCCTGGGTTTCCGGGGCCCCATCCAGGGATGACGGCCACGTGGGCACAAAGGCGTGAGCTCCGAAGGCCTAGGAGACGCTCAGGGCCGAATTCCCTCCTCCTCCCGGGGCAGCGGTGGGGGTTCGGTGGACCCCCGTGGACCTGAGCCTCTGTCCCCCTCCTCTCCCCTCTTCAGGCTCCCCTCTGACCCAACGAGGTCAATGAGGGCGATTCTCACGGAAACCCGTCTGCCGGCCCAGCCTTGCCTAAGCAGGAAGGGTGTGCATGTATTTTCTTCTATTTTTATCGCCCATCGCATTTGGACCCTCTGGCACAATGCAAACGACTCTTCCACTCCAACAGCGTCTGTTTGGTAGCCGTGCGGCACCGCCCTTCCCAGTTAAGACTTAGAATTTCTTTTTTCCACTTACAGTCATGAGTTTAGTGGCCGTGAGTCATCGGTTTTACACCGAGGCCCAACTCCCCTCATTGGACTTCGCTGGTCTCACTTCCTTTCCTGGCAGCTGACTTCGGGAACCGCGACTCCGTGGCTTCTCAAATTAAACCGGACCCAGACTGTGTGTCCTGTGTCCCCCATGCCCTGGGCTAGGTGGCTCCCGAATGGACGGTCCTTTTCCTGGATCTGGGGCTCCAGCCATAGAGACCCGAAGACTTTCTGCAGAGCGGCTGCCATTACTGAGGCTGCTGGGGGTAGCGGTGGTGGGGGGATGCTCCCGGGGAAGCCTGGGCCAGGTACTCCAACTCGGTGCCCTGTACAACCGCGAAGCTTGAGTTGACAACTGGGGGACGGGGGACCTCACAGAAACGCTTTGGTCTTACGTGAGCACAGATGGAGACCAGTAACCAGTAAACGACCCCAGCGTGGAAGACGTGTCTCTGCACTGTAAAAGTCACAGTAGCATTTTAGACTCCCTTTTCCATAATTTCTCCCCAGTTCTTTGGGAAAAGAAGGCGGCTGGCCAGAACACAGCAGTGGGCAGCCCAGTGGCAAGTCTTCGGGAGCAGACAGATCAGGATTCAAACCCCACTGCTGTCAGTTCCTGTCTGAGTGACCTTGGCCATGTCGCTCGCCTATCTCAGCAGATTCCCTCGTCCATAAAACAAGGGTCCACTACCTCCCTGTAACCGGTGAAGACAAAACAAGGCTGTATATGCACAGCACTGGCCCAATGGTGGCTTGTAGCTGTCATTATCTGGGTGCCAGACTTTCTGAAGGATGCTGAGTTGCTTATTGGACCATCTTCCAAACTTCTGACTTCCCAAAGCCCAACTGACATGAGACCTCACTATGAGCTCAACGGGCTGAATGACAGATAACTTCAAAATCGATAAAAGTGCCATGGGAAAAAGTGCTCAATCCTGCCCTATGCACAGTTGTCACCTACACTGTCCCCCTCTGCCCCACTGGAGGAATTGTAAATACGGAGGCCAGTTAAGAAGTTATAATCACTTACTAACTGCTAAGGGGGGGACTAGCTGTACGATATTTTCTACCTTTTACACAGTGTTGATCCGTTTCTGAAAAGCACCCGGACTTTGTTAGCACTGGAGACTGCGATGATTCTCGTTGCTCAGACTGTGGTGGGGATGAGCAGCACCCCACCCTCGGGAGCCCATGAGAAATGCGGTCTCAGGCCCCACCCCTACTTGCTGATGGAAATCTGCATTTTGATAAAATTCCCGGGCCATTTGCAGGAGCCTGAGACTTGGAGAGGCTCTGTAAAGGTGTTGCCCCAGGACTCGGGAGGCCACTTGTACCCAGCCCAGACCCTGGGCAAGTCACATCACTGTCTCCCTTCCTTCATGCCCCCTGGGAATGTGGACACTGCGAACGGTCTGAGATTTTACCTTACTTGCGAGCACCGTGTGTGCGTGCGTGCGTGCACAGAGGACGCGAGAGCGCTGGGACAAACCCACAGCTAACGTAATACTCAAGGCTGGAGGGTTGAAAGCATTCCCACTAAGATCTGGAACAAGACAAGGATGCTGTTCTCAAAACTTCTATTCAACGTGGTACAGGAAGTCCTAGCCAGAGCAGTTAGGCAAGGAAAAGAAATAATAGGCATTTAAATGGAAAAGGAAGAAAAATTGCCCCTGTTTGCAGCTGATATGATCTCAGGAAATCCTAAAGGCACTACCAAAAAACGGTTAGAATTAAGTGAATTCAGTAAAGACGCAGGACATAAAATCAACACAGAGATGTCAGTTACTTTTCTACACAGTAACAGCTGTCTGAAAAAGACATTTTAAAAGATTGCATTTACGATAGCATCAAAAATAATAAAATATTTAGGAATGAATTTAGGAGATGAAAGATTGTACACTGAAAACCATTAAAACACGGATGAAGGAAACTGAAGAAGACACAAATAAATGAAAAGCTATCCCATGTTCATGGACTGGAAGCATTACTATTGTTAAAATGCTCATACTACCCAGAGTGATCCACAGACGAAACACAATTCTTACCCAAATTCCAGGACATTTTTCACAGAAACAGAAAAAACAATCCTAGAACTGGTGTGCAACCACAATAGACCCTGAAGAGCCACAGCAATTCTGAGAAAGAAGAACAGAGCTGGCGGCATCACACTGCCTAACGTCAAGCTACATTGCAACGCTAACGTAATAAAAACAGCACGGCGTTGACAGAACACAGACACACAGACCAAGGGAGCAGAACAGAGAGTCCAAAAACACCCTTGCAGACACGGTCGACTATCATTTGACAAGGAAACAACAAAAATTCCATGGGGAGAGAATAGTCTCTTCAACAGATGGTGCTGGGGAAACTGGATGTTCACATACGATAGAATGAAACTGTTCTCCTGTTGTACGCCACTCACAGAACTTAATTTGAAATTGGTATTAAGACCCCAAACTGTAAAACCCCTAGAAGAAAACACGGGAGGAAAGCTCCCGACGTTGGTCCTGACAACACTGTTTTGGATTTGACACTGAAAGTGCAAGCAACAAAAGCGAAAATAAACTAGTGGGACCGCGTCGAACTAAAAGGCTAAACAATCAACGAAGTGAAAAAGCAACTTAAATAGAGAAGATATTTCAAATAATATGTGTGATAAGAGGTTAATATCCCAATATAAAGACCTCATAGAACTCAATGGCAAAAAAGCAACTCGTTAAGGGCAGCGCTGCCCACGTGAGTGCACGGGGGCAAGTTTGTGAACTTAATTGTCAGATTTGGGGGACGACTGGCTCTGATGGCCACTCCAGAAAAAGCGTTCCAAATTGCTTTGAGGGGTGGACTAGGCGCTGGCGTTAGCTTCCCAAGGGGTGTACCTCGAAGGTGACCGAAGGGATATTCAGCAAGGAGGTAGGTAGCACTTTCTCCGGCATGAGTTCACGAACTTAAGTGTCTGACCTCGTATGCTGTATATGCCACTGGCATTGGTCACTTAGTAGCCGTCCCAGCCATCCGATCGACTGCCAAGGCGTCACAGTGCTTGTGTGCAAGTGACCCTTGCTTTACTCAGTAGGGGCCTCAAAGCCATTCACGTAACTTTTATTACTGTACATTGTTATAATCGTTCTATTTTTAGATACTGCTGTTGATCTCTTATTGTGCTAGTTCATACATTAAAATTCATGTTAGTCTGTACAGAAACAGTCTCCACAGGGTCAGTGCTGCCCGCGGTTTCAGGCACCCACTGGGGGTCCTGGAACGTATCTGCTGCTGATAAGCGGAGGACTAGCACCGTATTTTCTGAAACTGCATTTGGAGGCAGGGGAAGTCCATGGAATTTATTTAAATAGAAGGTCTAAAAGTTTCAGGCAGAGTGATTTTAACGTAATAAACTCAGAAGGGCTCTTGTTCCTGTGTAGTTAGTGTTCCACGCAGCATCACTCCATGACGTTTCTGTCACGTATTTCATTCTGAGGTCTGGCCTCGGGAGAGTCACTGGGATTCAGCTGGCCTGCTAATGCAATAAGCAAACATGCTGGCAGAGGGCGCAACCCCCCGGACACCAGCCCCTGGACCACCAGCCCCTGGACACCGGCCCCAGAACACCGGCCGGGACACCGGCCCCCAGAACACCGGCCCCCGGGACACCGGCCCCCAGAACACTGCCCCCAGGACACCGGCCCCTGGAACACCAACACCCGGACATTGGCC
>PVJL010018605.1:0-15563 GCA_004026885.1 Lyroderma lyra | reverse complement strand
TTCTGTTTGCTAATATATTGTTCAGGATTTTTGCATCTGTGTTCATCAGAGATATTGGTCTATAGTTTTCTTTTTTTGTGTTGTCTTTGCCAGGCTTTGGTATTAGAGTAATGTTGGCCTCATAGAATGAGTTAGGAAGTATTGCTTCCTCTTCAATTTTTTGGAAGAGTCTGAGGAGGATAGGCGTTAATTCTTCTTTCAATGCTTGGTGGAACTTGTTGGTGAAACCATCTGGTCCAGGGCTTTTGCCTTTAGGGGGATTATGGATAGTAATTTCAATCACGATGTGATTGATTGGTCTATTTAGACTATCCAGTTCTTCTTGGTTCAGTCTTCGTTGCTATAAGTTTCTAGAAACTTTTCTATTTCCTCTAGGTTGTTAAATTTCATGGCATAAAGTCCTTCATAATATTTTCTTATAATCCTTTATATTTCTGTGGTATCAGTGGTAATTTCTCCCCTTTCATTTCTAATTTTGGATATTTGTGTCCTTTCCTTTCGTCCTTTAATTAGTCTCGCCAATTAGTCAATTTTGTTTGACTTTTTCAAAGAACCAGCTCTTCGTAATATTAATTTTTTCTATTGTCTTTCTGTTCTCTAATTGGTTTAGCTCTGCTTTAATTTTTATTATTTCTTTCCTTCTGCTGACTTTGGGTTTTGTCTGCTCTTCTTCTTCGAGTTCTTTAAGATGCGATGCTAAGATGTTTGCTTGTGATTTTTCTAGTTTCTTAAGATAGGCCTGTAATGATATAAATTTCCATCTTATTACCGCTTTCGCTTTGTCCCAATAATTCTGATACGTTGTATTTTCATTATCATTAGTTTCTATATATTTTTTAATCTCATCTTTTATTTGTTCTTTTATCCAGTCCTTTTTTAATAAGCTGTTGTTTAATCTCCATGTATATGTGGTTTATTTCTTCTTTCCTTTTACAGTTGATCTCCAATTTCAAAGCTTTGTGGTCTTAGAATACACTTGGTATGATTTTGATCTTCTTGAATTTGCTGAGGCTACTTTTGTGTCCCAGCATATGGTCTATTCTTGAGAATGTTCCATGCGCACTAGAAAAGAAGGTGTAGTCTAGTTTTGCTGGATGAAGTGTCCTGTAAATGTCAATGATGTCCAATTGCTGTAATGTGTCGTTTAGAGCTGCTATTTCCTCATTTATTTTCTGTTTGGATGATCTGTCCATAGCTGTTAGCGGGGTATTTAAGTCTCCCACTATGATTGTATTCATCAGTTTCTCCTTTCAAGTCTGTTAGTAGTTTCTTTGTAATTTTGGTGCATCCTGGTTGGGAGCATATATGTTGATTAGTGTCAAGTCTTCTTGTTGTTGCATTGTGCCTTTTATCATTATATAATGACCATCTTTGACTTTTACTATTTTTTTTAACTTGAAGTTTATTTCGTCAGATATCAGGATGGCCACTCCTGCTTTTCTCTGGTTACCATTTGCTTGGAGAATTGTATCCATCCTTTCACTCTGAGTCTGTGTTTGTCCTTACAGCTGAGGTGTGTTTCTTGGAGACAGCATATGGATGCATTCTGTTTTTTAATCCAGTCTGCTACTCTGTGTCTTTTTATTGGTGAGTTCAGTCCATTAACATTTAGAGTGATGATCAATATGTGAGGATTTGCTGTGGCCATTACTTATTTCTTTCTTTGTTTTTGTTTGTTTGTTTGTTTGTTTGTTTGTTTTTGTTTCTTTCTTGTTGCCCCAACTTTGTTCCATTTGTCCTGATGTTTTGTTTCAGGCTGAAGAGCCTCCCTCAGTATTCCTTGGAGTGCTGGCCTCGTGCTGGCAAATTTCCTGAGCTTCTGTTTGTCTGAGAAGGTCTTTATTCCACCTTCATATCTGAAAGATAATTTTGCTGGATAATTTATTCTTGGCTATAAGTTTCTCTCTTTTAAATTTTTGAATATTGGATTCCATTCTCTCCTGGCTTGTAGAGTTTCTGCTGAGAAATCTGATGCCAGCCTGATGGGTTTTCCTCTAAAGGTTATAGTTCTTTTTTCCCTGGCAGCCTTGAGAATTGTCTCTTTGTCTCTAGTTTTGGACATCTTTAGTACCATATGTCTTGGAGAAGATCTATTGGGGTCCAGGTATCTGGGGGACCTGTTTTCTTCTTGAACTTGGGGTTCCAGTTCTTTCCATAGGTTTGGAAAGTTCTCATCTACTATTTGTTTGAATATGCTCTCTGTATATTGCTCTGCCCCCTCTTGTATTTCTATTATCCTGTTGTTGTTTTGTCTCATGGAGTCGGATATTTCTTGCAGACTTCTTTCAATCCTTTTGGTTCTATATTCCCTCTCTTCCTCTTTCTGAGCTGTTTCCATGTTGTGACCTTCAATATCACTAATTATTTCCTCCATCATGTTGGTCCTGTTTCCTATGGCAATTATTTACTTTCTCACTTCTTTTATGGTATTATTTATTTCTCGTATTTCCGTCTCAATCTTTTTTATGTTTTGAATTTCTTTGTTAAATTGTTCTTTTTGTTCACAGAGTTCTTTGTTTATGTCATTTATATCCTTTTTCATATTATTTATCTCAGCTATGGTGTTCTGCCATAGGTTTTCATTTCTCTCACAGCCTTTAGAATGGCTGCTTTAAATTCTCCATCACTTAAATGAGACCCTTCCAGTTGTAACAAGCTGTCTTCTGGGTAAATTTCATGTGCTTTCTGAGGAGGTTTAATTTTTAAGGAATTCATCCTGTCCACTGGGTTCTTCCTCTTTGTCATAGGGCTTTATGTTCAGTTCCCGATTATTGCTTTTGTGGTGTCTTGCTGTAGGGCAGACACTAGGTGGCACTGGGGGTTATGTTTTGGGGGAGAGGGGCTGTTTGTTTTTGTTTCTGATCTCCTACTGCGTTTGGAGGCTATGCGCATATATCCTGGGGAGAGGCCAACAAAAGGCGTTCCAAAGGCGGCTCTGCCTTCTGCCCTTTGCTGGGGAAGCTGTTTCAAGGCTCGTTTCTGCTGGCTGGGGTGAATGCAATCAAATCAGTCTTTCTTCACAGTCCTTATTCAGCATCTGGCTGTCTAGGGGCTCACACTGCTTTCAGAACCCTGGAGTGCAAGAGGAAGTGCATGCTCCATAAGTCCAAAGCTGTGGGCCTGGCCTGAGACAGCAGGGTCAATTTTGCAGTGGGCTGGGAACAGGAACTCCAGCCCTGTGTAGATCTCTAGGGGGCTTAGAGCTGGGGTGTCATCTTTGCAGAGTCCTCGCTCAGCCCTCTACTACTCAAAAGTTTCAGAGGCTGGTTCCCAAACTCTGTTCCCAGCTCCCCAGTCTCTCTCCCCTCCCCCAAACTGTGCAGCTCCATATAGTCAGCAGGGATCGTGTCCTGTTGTGATCTGTCTCTGCTCCCTTCCTTCTCCCTGACTCACCCCCTTCTCTCCAACCTTCGGGTGTTTACTTGCTATTTGTGGATTTCTCAACAGCCATTTTGTCACTCAGGGTCCTCTTTCTTGGCTCCTGGACGGCCGTTCAATAGTGTTTTCTGGGAGAGGCTTTAGGGATCTTCTATCCAGGCACCATCTTGTTTTCTCTCTCTGTATTTATGTTGATGAGAACTTTTGGCTCTAGCGGTGGACCTGGATATGTAACACCTTAGCAGGTATTTATGATTAGCAAGTAATTTTCTTTTTTTTCATGACTTGGATATTGGCATTAACCAACGTGTGTGTGTGTGTGTGGTGAGTGTGTGTATAAATTTTATGAAAATTTTATTAGGAAGTATTAACTAAGTTTAGAAGTGAAATAATCTCTCACTATGTATGAGATATGAACACACATACATTAAATATTTAACACCAGATTCTTAGATTGGTAATTTAATTCCTTTTCCTTAGTTTCATGAAATACTGCCTTTCACCGACTAATTTATAAAAATGTATTTGTCATCTTGTCTCCCCAAATATTTTCCTTTTTCAAGTTCCTTTTCATCATTATTAGTACCACCATGCCACCAATCCCAATTTTATATCTATGTTATATTTGATGACTCTTTCTTCTTATGCAGTAAGGTACCAGATCATATTAAAAAGCCAATTCAAAAAACGTCATACACGTAACTCATCTCTTACTCACCACTTCCATCCTTTTCATTGGGACTCTTTATTTCAAATTTGGGGCATCTAGGCTACATGCTGTGTCTATCTCTGTTACACTGTATCATAGGCTAGCATCACCTGCAGCGTGCAACATGATCCTTCACATTTAGCAGAACCACAAGAAAAGTTGACTGTCCCTTTCACCTCCATTTCCTGCCTCGCTTTGTTTTCTGCTCCAAAGTTAGATTCTGCACGGTACTGCCTGACTGTCTTCATTGTGTTTCCATCCTGTCATTTGTTTCTTAGACAACTTTCAGTAGCTTCCTATCGTCTATGAAAGTAAATCTGAATGTCTCTATTAACCTTTCATTTTGCCAAAGTTAGGTCCTACCATACCAATTAAAACTCAGCATCCCAGCATGTACTGTGCTTCACAAACCTGTCCTAACATGATTATTTCAAGATGGCAGACTCTTCTTTTATTTTGCCAGTAATATCTTTGACTTCAAGTACATCATTCAAAACAAGGTTAAGTCCTGTTTTTAAAATGTCTACCATGATATTTCCAATTTTGCTCTTTTAGTCATCACACTTAATCATGTGTTATTTTATGTGCTTTTATCATTTGCTTCTCCAGTGAGAGAGTATAAATGGTACAGATTAGGCCACATACTCCCAGTAAAATAGAGTGCCTTAAGGCTGGAAACAACCCTGGATACCCATTAGGTCAATCCTTTCATTTTAAAGCTGATAAATCTGAGGCTAAAAGTAGTTAACTGACTTTCAAAAGGCCATAGAGCCTTCAGCAACAGAGTTGGTGATTACATCCAATTTAGTTCAGTATGTAACAGTATGTATACACACATAGATATGCTTATATATGCATATGTGTAGCATCTATATGCTAGATAATACTATATTGATATATAAATACATAAATACAAGGTCACTACTTTTTGAATTGCTTTTAACTGATTCTCTGTAGATAGGAAAGAATGTTTATTTTCCCAATAAAATAGCCTTCAAAGCTGACAGATTTCAAAGCATCCTATTGTGACAAGAAATAGAATAAAATTAAAGTAAAATACATATTTATTTGCAAATACCTAGTATTTTCTAAGGAGAATGAAACTCAGGTGTCTTTACTCACTGAGATGATGAGCATAAATAATCAAATTTGAAAACTGGAAAGCTATGATGCAAAATAGTTAAAAACAAAGAAGGGATGGAGAACAAAATTAAAATTTTGGGAATGTAATATTAGATGCTGAGTGTTCTAATATCCCTTACATCTGTAATTACTCCACAGAATTTTAAATTAATCTTATAACTCATTAAATTTTAAAATGCAATGAAAGTACTGATGCAGTGGTTCAAGATTAGTAAAATGAAAAAACATAAGGTCTGAGTCACATCTGTATTAGTCTATAATAATGCAATAATCAGCTACATTTTTAATTTTAAAGCATTTGCCCTCTTTTTTCATACCGAAAAAACCCTAGTCTAATTAAAATAACATACTTTACAAAAACTAAACATTTTTTAGATATTTTATGGAAGATCCTATTTTTTTCAATGATTAAAGGAAATTTCTCTTTTAGCTAAAAACAGGAATAAATTGACACTTTTTTTAGTAAAATAGAACTAGTAAAGTTTTAATATAAAAACTTCAAGTTTAACAATGTTTTCATAGTTTTGACAAGTCATCAGACAGTATATTAGTTGATGAGTAAAATTTAGTTGTAGCAAAAACATTTAAAAATGTTAATTATAGATGGAAATCTTTAGCTCAGCCAATTACAATACATTCTGAACTAGGAAGTACAAAATATAGAAGTACCTACGGATTCCACATTTTTACTTGATTAATGATTTATATAGTTTTGTACAATCCCCATATAACTGGAACTGAATGGAAATCCTTGGCATGATCCTTCCCTGTTTCCACGTACCAGCAATGTCTGCAATAATATTTTCTTCAGAATGCTATACCTGCCACCATTTAAACTTTTATTAATGTTTGTAATGATAGATAAACCAACATCAGGAAATGTTCTGTTCTTTGAAACATTCTCTTACTTACACTCAGTCGATTATTTGGAAAAATTGACTCTTAAGACCTTGGATTTTTTAATTGGATTAATTTTAGTTAATGTTTTATACCAAACCACTATATTAGATTTTAATTGCTGCTTTAATCAATTACCTCAAATTTAGTGGATGAAAACAATTCAGATTTGCAATTTTAAAGTTACGGAGGTCAGAAGTCCAAAATGCCTTTTGTTAGGCTAAACTCAAGGTGCCGAAGAGGAAAGGGAAAATTGTTTCTTTGCATTTTTCAACTTCTAGAGTCTTCCTACATTCCTTGACTCACAGCTTGCTGCACCATTTTCAAAGTCAACAGCAAAGCACCTTCCAATCTTTCTCTGCCTCTGACTCTTCTGCCACCCTCTTTCACTCCTAAGAAAATGTGGGTTTATGTGGGGCCCAGTAAAAGAATCCAGAATGATCTCATCTCAAGATCAGTTCTGCAGCAGTCTAATTCCACCTGCAACCTTAATTTCCTTTTGCCACAGGGCCTAATGCATTTACAGGTTCCAAGGATTAAGAGATGGAGATGTTTGGGGGACCACCCTCAGCCATATTTTATAATCTCTATATGGTTGATTTTCAAGCATTTGTATTTCATGTTTACATTATATTTTACCATAAACTCCACACCCACAGGCCTATAGGACAAACTGTATATATGAACAAATGATCTATTTTGTGTGTGCTTTAAAAATTCTCCATTATCTTTCAAAATTGGGTAGATGCCATATAATTTACCAAATCTTAAATCTGTATGCATTGCCCACTTTAGGAAGATTGTCTAGGACCCTACTATAAAATTCCAGGGCAAATGAATGCCCAGGAAGGGAGAGGTTGGTTCCTACTTCTCCCTTCTCCCCACCATGCTTTTGACTATGCAAGTTATGCTGTGTCAGAATCTGCTTTCTATGACTCACTTTTAAAATTTCCCTTCCATAGCACTGAAATTTAACAACCAGTGAGCCAAACAATAAACTTAAACCTTATAGGCAAAAGTAGCTTTCAAAATAAATGGAATTTTAGTATTGACTTAATAAAACACCACTATATTGTAGAAAGTGTTTATGGTATTTGTTGTAATACTGTATTTCATATTTGGCATTTACAACAAAAGGAACACATTTACTTTAAGTTTCAGTCCACATTGAATTTATATAGTTCAATTATGCTTAACATTGGACATTACTCTCTAAGCACAGGTCTTTGTAAGATCTAGAAGCCAGGCAATGTGGAGTGAATTACTGTTACAGAATAACTTGGTAATGGATGTCTTTTAGTCTAACGTTCCAAATGTTCCATAAATGGCTATTTGAGAATAATTATGGTTAAAAGTATTTTTGTGAACACTAATTTACCTGAGGTTGAAATATTGATTTTAAGCATATCCCAAACATTTCCCCATGGTTTTCTGATTTAAATAGTACAGTCTTGTGGTAAGAAATCAATTATTTGACCCCACTAAAATTTAAGAGTTTTATTTAGTGAATGAAAACATTTCAATTAGAGGATACTATCATAACAGTACTAATTGTTGACAATTTCTTACCCTTTATAAAGCTGGAAATATATGGACTTAGGCAGGTCTGAATTCATATCCCAGACCTGCCCTTAATTACCTGTGTGACTTCATACCTCAGTTTTCTCATCTGTAGCTAGCAAGAATAATATGACAGGGAGGAGGACAAGATGGTGACTGCAGAGGAGGTCCCTAAAGGCTCTCCCAGAAAACACAATTGAACGGCCACCCAGGAACCAAGAAAGAGGACCCTGAGTGACAAAAAACAGCACTTGAGACATCCACGCATCGCAAGTGAACACCTAAGGGTTGGAGAGAAAGGGGCGAGCAGAAGAGAGGGGAAGGAGCAAAGACATCGCAAAAGGACCCAATCGTCGCTGGCCGCAGTGCATGGGTGGGGAGAAACCAAGAGGCGACAAGAGGAAAAGCTCTAGCAAAGCGGCAGAACAGTGGGAGTCCGTTGGGGAGCTAGGTTGGGGAGCTAGGTTGGGGAGCTGGAATTTGGAACAGCGAGTTGGGGACAGAGCTTGGGAGCCAGCCTCTGGAACTCTTGACTGGTAGCAGGGCTGAGCAAGGACTCTGAGCTGCAGAGATGACATCTTGGCTCTAGGCTCCCTTGGGACCCACATCGCAGGCACGCATGGCTCCTGCACAGGGCTGCGGTTCCTGGTCCTGGCTCACTGCGGGGTCGAGGTGGCTGTCGCGTGGGCAGAGCACAGCCCCTACACAGGGCTGTGGCTCCCGTTCCCACCTGCTGCAGAGGCGGGCCAGTTGCCTTCCTACCGCGGGGTCAGACCCACAGCTTCGGACTTGTGTGCATGCCTGCTCACGCTCCCCTGGGTCCTAAAAGCAGTGCGAGCCTGCAGAATCTCCCCCAACATTTGGCCACAGAAGCAGGCGTGGGAGAAAGGCAGATTTGATAGCATTCGCCCCAGCCAGCAGGAGCAGCCTTGGCCCGCATCACCCAGATTCCCCAGCATAGGGCAGAAGGTGGAGCTGCCCCAGGGTGCCTTTTGTTGGCCTCTCCCCTTTCCTACAACCTCCAAAACCAACTAACTAACTATAGGAAGTGAATGGACCATGATAGATGTACACCGACTTCAAATGTAGCAGGAGACCAGAAATAAGGAATAAACAACTCTTCTTTCTCCCAAAACTTGCCCCCCAAGTACCACCTCGTGTCTGCCCTATAGCAAGACACCACAAAAGTACCAATCTGGGCTTCTGGGCACTACTGAACATAACACCCTCATGTCAAAGAGGAAGAACCCAGCAGAAAGGATGAATTCCTTAAAAACTAAAACTCCTCAGCAAGAACAGGAAATTTATCAAGACAGCTTCATAGACCAAGAAGATTCCGAATTAAGTGACAGAGAATTTAAAGTAGCCATTCTAAAGGCTGTGAGAGAAATGAAAACATATTGGCAGAGCACCATGGCTGAGATAAATAACATAAAAAAGGACATGAATGACATAAAAAAGGATCTCCATGAACAAAAGAAACAATTTAACAAAGAAATTCAAAACATAAGGAAGATTGAGATGGAAATGCGAGAGATAAATAATACAATAAAAGAAGTGAGAAATGAAATAACTGCCATAGGAAACAGGGCCAACCAGATGGAGGAAAGAATTAGTGATATCGAAGATCAGAACATGGAAACAGCTCAGAAAGAGGAAGAGAGGGAATATAGAACCCAAAGGATTGAAAGAACTCTATAAGAACTATCTGACTCCATGAGATAAAACAACATCAGGATAATAGGAATAAAAGAAGGGGTAGAGCATTCTACAGAGAGCATACTCAAACAAATAGCAGATGAGAACTTTCCAAACCTATGGAAAGATCTGGAACCCCAAGTTCAAGGAGAAAACTGGTCCCCCAGATACCTGGACCCTAACAGATCTTCTCCAAGACACATGGTATTAAAGATGTCCAAAACTAAAGACAAAGAGACAATTCTCAAGGCAGCCAGGGAAAAAAGAACTATAACCTTTAGAGGAAAACCCATCAGGCTGGCATCAGATTTCTCAGCAGAAACTCTGCAAGCCAGGAGGGAGTGGAATCTAATAATTAAAAATTTAAAAGAGAGGAATTTATAGCCAAGAATAAATTATCCAGCAAAATTATCTCTCATTGTTTCAATATCTAATCTACATTAAGGTTTTTCTTACATTCCATAAACTGCTTCAGTGTGATATCTTGTGCACCTCTATGGGAAACCCATTAGATACTCTTAACTTCCACTGACAAAATGTGTGGAATGGGTTATAAAATGATGCCCCTGATATAGTGTCTGTAATCAAACCCAGCACACAGCTACTATAAATGCCCTTTATAATACTGTAAAATGTTTAGAGTAAGAGTTCAGTGTTTGTTTTCCATAAGCAATTAGATTTTCTATTTCTACTATTAATTTACTGCAATAAAACATAATGCCCTACATAATACCAAAGCAAGAACATTTCATTGCAATCAATAAAAGCCAATTCAGTGACTGGAAATCAAGAAGAAATATTAGTTTCAGAGACAATGTGGCAAAACAAACATTTTTGAGTCAGAGGTGTGTGAGCAGGGGCTGCTGTATCACTACCAAGCTAGGGGGCCAAAGGTCCCTCTGTGCCTCAGTTTCTTTATCTGGAGGATGAAAAAAATCTTGTTTCAAGATTTCCCAAATCCAAAAAACAAAAGCAACTTTGAGGATTTAACTCTCTCTCTCTGTGTTTATTTTATAGTTAAAATCTATTTGTTAAATTTGTTAGGGTGATATCAGTCTCTCACTCCATGTTTGAATAAGCCTGTCATCGCATGACTTCAAGTGGAATCCTCAGAGAATACTTTTCATTCATTTCTAACTTGTATTAATTCCCTTCTGTAAGTTATCTGACACTCGTCAGGATGCTTTCCTGCCTCACTCATGCTGCTTTCTCTGCCTACAATGCCTTTTTCTTCCTCCTGTCCCAGCAATCTTAACCCCCATCTACCTCTGCCAGCAGCCACACTACAAAACTGCCTGACTGCACATCCACACTTTTATGTCACCACTCGTTACATACTATCAACTGTGTCCAGGATGTGCCCTCATTAGAAAGGAAGCTTCTGCAGGAAAGGAGGACTCTTCTTCCTCCTTCCTCCCTTCAGTTGCTGAGCACAGAACCTGGGACAAATTGGAAGTTCATCAAGTGTTTAACAAATTATTTAAAATCAATTGCAATTCCAAGGTAAATCTCACTGTAGATACATACTAGAATTTATCTGCAGTGGTACCGAAGAGGTGACGATGAACGTTCTGAGACACTCTAGAGAAGAAACTATTTTTAAAACACTAGATGTAATCATGTATTTGTGAACAGCCCAACAATACGGCAACTAGGTTAGGACAATTCTCTTCCTTAAAGGGAGACAAATAACCGAATGCCAATCATTGTGATCAGGTATAAGTAATAGCAGCATTCTTTAAGATCACAGAATACCAACAATTTTAATATGCTTGGTTTTCTTGTATTTTTTTAAAAACTAATTCTGATGAGCTTTCCTTCCTAACATGAATACAAAATACTTTTCACCATGCTGTTCTACTCTTCCATCAGTCCCAAGAATCAGAAATATTCATGTATTATAGAAAACACCACTTCGCTCATTTCAGATGTTTTACTGCAAAGCCACTTACTCCTCACTAATGAAAAGTTTCAGACATCATATTTTTGAAAAGTATTTCTTGGAAAGAAAAATTCTCCTGCATGCTAGAAATGTTTTAATTATATCTAAAATTCTGATAAGTTGCTTAAGGTATTCAGTTGACATGTAATTTGCCTTTGGGATATCAAAAAGCAAATATAGCACGAAAAATGAAAATACATTCAAATACCTCTATTTTAAATGCAAGGTTATCTTTTAAGATCACTACTATTAAGGTGTAATATGGTGTATAATACAACATAATGAAGTCAACTCTGACCCAAATCCTATACATTGGGGGAGTAAAAAGAATAGGACCAAATGCACCAAAATACAGACTGGTTAGTAAAGTTTTGGATGATATTTGCTCCCATTTTCCTCAATTTAATTCCTTTTTTTAACTATTAAAATGTTTTTAAATTTATTTTTATTGTTAGACTTATTGGGGTGACATCTGTTAGCAAGAATTACATAGGTTTCAGCGTATAATTAATTGAGTTTTTAAAATTATAAATGGATACTTGTTTGTCTTTGAATATATTAGAGCTAAAACATTTAAAAATTTCAATTACACATGGTATTACAGTCATATGAAGGCTCATTTAGTACATCTACAACTTAGTCTACTGGCTAGATCCAACCAAACAAGCACTGAACACTTCTCCCAGGAGCCCAGATCTACTCCCAACTATCCAAACTTTTAAGCATCAACTACCTAGTATTCACTAGAGGGTGGCAGAATTAATCCTCTGAACAAAGTTTGGATACACTGATTGCAGCAGGTTACTTCTCCCTCATCTTGCTTGAAAATTTAAGACAATTGTCCTTTAGAGTTAAAGCCTTATCACTGCTGGCTCACAACCTCAACAAATTACACTGACAAACATAAGGATGCCAAACAGTAATACTAAAATACACACACACACACACACACACACACACACACACACAGACATATACATATATCTGTGAGTGTATGTATTATGTATATATATGGGTATTTGTATGTATATATATGTGTACATGAACATTTGTGTGTGTGTGTGTGTGTTTGTATACACACACATACATACATGCATGTATGTATCAAACAGCCAAAAACACTACTGACAGTTTACTGTTCATATGTAGTATTTCAATTGGTCGCTAGAATAGACAGGGATGAGGAACATTACTTTATCTTCAGATTCATTCAGCACTAAAGACAGACAGTTTTACAACCTCCCCAAGAAAAGGCAGCAGTTCCTTAGTAGACTTAAGGTTCAATGGCAAAGACTAGAAAAGTAATCAAATTCTAAAAAGTCACAACCCAAAATTCACCATCAAAGATCAAGTACCTGTTAAACTCTTGTCCCCCACCCATTAGGCCTATTACCTCATTTTAAACCATCAAAAAATAAAGGCAAAGGTTACCTTTTTGCTCTCTACATTTTACAACTTTTGGATATTAAGAATGAATGACTTTTCATTAACATAACAATCGCTAACACTTTCTGTATTAATGAAAACTGCTATATCTATGTTGATCATTAATGGAATAATGGGGGCAGGGGGTGTGGTTTGAATATAATTCTTAATCAAGGCTTTAGTAGAAAAGTATAATATGCTAATTATAGATATAACCAAAAAGATTCTCTAAATCCATATGATTATGTTGAATTAGAACTTTAAACTTTGATTTACACTTTAATTATAGCTTCTGAGTTTGAGTAAAACCTGAAGGACTAACCACAAGTCTGTTTCCTCTCCTCTTCCTTTCACAGATAACTTATTAGAATTAAAGGCATAAAGAAGGTTCTACATGATACAGAATGAAGAGCAGATGAGTTTTAAAGTCTGAAAGCTGAAGATTAGATAAAGCAGTGATAACTGACATTGCAAATCAAAGGAAGCACAACCTTGGTGCCAACAAAGAGTGCCTGGGACAAGAACAAGAGAGCCAGTTGGTCTTATAGAACACTAGGCAGACTCAGAATTCAGAGGTTTGGCCCCCAAGTCCTTGCAGTGAGGCCTGTCAGTTAACAAAAGTTCTGCTCATTCCCAGTGCTTCCAATGAGATCAAAAGATAGTCAGAGACCCCCGCACAATTGAGAGGGGTGCCGACCAGTAAGAGAGATCAAAACAGGAAGAAGGAATTACATGGAAGTAAATTCAGGAGCAAATGAAAAGTTAAAAAACATAATTCTTAACCTCAGAAAGACAAGAAAATTGCATTGGTGAAAGAAACAAATGTTATTTAAAAATGCCAAAATATAAGAGAACTCTATAAACTAAAACTAAGATAGACACAACAAATTGTTTAATAAAGGGCTGGCACACAAAGTCAAGGCAATCTCCAGGAAGTAGAACAAGAGAAAAAATGGAAAATAGAAGGGGGAAAATTTGAGAGATCTTTGCAGGAATACTGCTCAAAGAGTTCCAATATTTGGACAATAGGAATACTACAAATGAAAGGAACAGATAAAATAGCAAAGAAGCAAAAACATACAGTGAAAGGCAAAAAGATGTGCAGACCTAATGGCCCCAATAAAATGATAAGGTCCATACCAAACAATTTCATGAAATTTTAGAATCCCAGAGATAGAGAAGGTACTTAAAGCTACCAGAGAAGGAAAGCATCAGGGGAGGGGGGATATCTAGAATTAGTAATGCACAATGTGTCCTACACTGCCAACAGCTTGAAGAGCTGTTGATATCATGACAAAACAGTAGAAATGTCTTTAGGAATACAAAAATTAGTTTCAATGTAGAATTTCATACTTTATCTAATAGAAGGCATTTCAGAGAGGATAGATCTCTAAAAATTTCTGCCCATTTACCCTTTCCCAGGGAAATGTGCTCCAGTCAAACAAGGGAGTATAACAAGACAGAGGGAAACACAGAATCTCAGACACAGGGGATCCAACACAAAAGAGCAGTTATGTGAGATCCTACATGATTTCAAAGAGATCTGCCAGGAAAACAGGTACAAAGCAGGCCCAGGGAAAACCACTCTATCTTGGAGTAGGATAACAAGAGGCTGGGGAATGTTGTTTCCAGGAAAAAAAAAACATAGAACACATGTTTAAGAGATGGAAAATACTTTTGATAAGCATATGACAAATGCTGCAAGGTTTGGGGTTGTGAGAACTGGAGAACAGGCAAGTGATTATAGTGAGGAAATTAATTCCATACAAAAATGAAGAAATGCTAGGTATTCAGTTAATGCAGCATAAATTTCTGTCAATAGTCATCTTACTCTCTCATATTATGAGACCATTAGGTACAAAAATATTTCTTTTGAAAGCAGGGAGACCAGCCTCCTTACTGTATAGGGGTGCTATATGAGATCTTGGCTACCAAGAGGGGGACTGGATTATTTTGGAGAAATGCAAAAGTGCTCAGATTTCGGTAATATTTAAGAAAAGAATGAAGGGTGGACAAGGAGGAAGCACAGCCACAGCACTACAAGGCTCAGCAGCAAACACTATTTGCATAGTCATTATAATGTAAATATTGATTTTGAATTAATAAAAACCATGATACCTGTTGAGAGAACAGAGAGAGGATAATAACTCCAAGATAAAGTAAGGAAGCTAAGATTTCCACCTGTTCTCACAGGAAGTCAACAGGTAGTGATTAAAATTAACTTAGCCATTATACTTTTGTTACTTTACTAAAAAATAAAATTACAAAATGAAAGCAGCTCTTCATACCACAAGCAGGTTACTAAAATTTAACTTCAGTGTCAGAAGCCTTAAAGAAATGGTCATTACCCAGCCCAAATTTTTTTGAATATGTACATTTGGTAATTAGGAAGACAAAAGAGATTCAGAAAATCTACAAAAAGAGGTCCATGCAAATAGTATTGGTTCTCTTATATTTTTTAGGAATCATGGCAGACATGCTTTTTATTCAAACTAGTTAATTTCTTAACTTTTCAATACTTTACTAACATGTTCATTCTTTATCTTTTCTTCGTCTAAGAATAAAAAAAATTGATCAATTTTGATACAAATAACATAGAAAAATAAAAATAGTTGCTAATTATCTGATGGATCACCAACATACAAAATGAGACAAAATTAAATTTCATTTCTTAAATAACTGCCAACTAAAATTTGTCATTTAAATCACCTGGCAAGATAAATCCCATTAAGTAAAATGTAAAAATTTGGTTTTATTTTTTGACCTAAAAAATATTCTAGGTTGGGTACAAATGAATGACTCCCCACGTAC
>PVJL010018604.1:0-15562 GCA_004026885.1 Lyroderma lyra | reverse complement strand
TATTTGTTTTTTCAGTTCTTTTTTTCTTTGCTTTCAGTTTTATATTCCGCATATGAGTGAAATCATGCAGTTCTTTGTTTTTTCTGTCTGGCGTATTTCACTTAGCATGATGATCTCCAGGTTCATCCATTTTGTTGCAAATGGCAATATTTCATCTTTTCTTACAGCTGAGTAATATTCCATTGTGTATATGTACCACAGCTTCTTTATCCAGTCATTTGTTGCAGGGACCTTTGGTTGTTTCCATGTTTTGGCCACTGTGAACAGTGCTGCAATGAACATTGGGGTTCATTTTTACATCCCAAGTATGAGTGAATCTCTATGGTTCCGAGCTATATCTATTTGATTTTTTTCCCTTAGCATGATAATCTCCAGACCCATCCATGTTGTCACAATCGTCAGTGTTTCATCTTTATTTCTGGGCGAGTAGTGTTTCACTGGGTTTTTGTACCACATCTCCTGCATCCAATCAATTGTTGAAGAACATGTTGGTTGTTGATATGTCTTGACCACCATAACTTGTACTGCAAGCAACACAGGGTTACCTATATCTCTATGAGTACATGTTTTCACATTTGGAGGGTGGATACGCTGAGAAGGGTTTGCTTGGTTTTAAGGTATATTTATTCTTAACATTTTGGGGAACCTCTTTATTGTTTTCCATCGTTGCTTCCAATTGACATGCCCACCTGCAGCATTTGAGAGTTCTTTATTGCCACAGCCTCTCGAACACCCGTTATTACTTGACTTGTGGATCATAGCCTTTCTATTAATAACAGGTATGAAGTGGTAGTTCTTGACATTTCTCTAATAGCCAGTGTACTTAAACATTTTGTATGTATCTCTTGGGTGTTTGATTAATCTGTCTTCTTGGGGAAAGTGTCTGTCCAAGTCCTGTGCCCATGTGTTCATGGGATTGTTTGTTTGTCTGTTGTTGAGTTCTAGGAGTTCTTTATATAGTTTAGGTTTTGAACCCCTTTCAGTCATTGCCTTTTTGCTTCTTGATGGTTTCATTGGCTGTGCAGAAGCTTTTACGTTCGGTACAGTCCCATTCATTTCTTTTGTGTTTTAACGTCCCTTGCCTTTGAGGTAACATTCATCAAACTCTTTCTTTAGCAAGGTCCACAGGTTTGGGACCTCCGCTTTCTTCTATGCAATTTATCATTATTGGTAGCGTGTTTTGGTCTTTGGTTCAGTTTTAGTTAATTTTGGTATATGTTGAATACTGTCAGTCTAGTTTCATTCTTTTACATGTGATATTCTCTATGCCCTAGCACCATTTATGGAAAATGGATTCTTTGCTTCATGTTATATTTTTGGCTTTCCATAAAAAACAATCTTCACATATATATGTGGGATTACTTCTGGATTTTCAGTTTTTCTTCATTGCTGTTTGTGTGCCTATATTTCTGCTAATACCCTGCTGCTTATATTATTGTCATTGTGTGTTATAGATTGAAGTCAAAGAGTGTGAAACCTTCACCATTATTGTTTTTTTCCTTTGGATGCCTGTGGTTATTTGGGGTCTCTTTAGATTCCATACAAATCTGTTGATATTTTTCTTGAAATTTTTCAATAATCTGTCATTGGAATTTTGATGGGGATGGCATTAAATCTGTTCATTGCTTTGTGTAACATGACCATTTCAATGAGTTTCATTCGTCCCATTTATGAATATAAAATCTCTGCATTTCTTTGTGCTTTCTTCAATTTCTTATTTTTCAGCGTATATTTATTTATTACTTATTTATTTCTATTCTTTTTTTTTGATAGACTTATTGGTGTGACATCTGTTACCAAGGATTTCATAGGTTTCAGGCATACAATTCTACTGTGCATTGTCAACCAGATGTATAATCAGTTCACCACCTAATGCGACGTCTCTTTACATCACCTTATATTTAGCTACGCCCCCTCCTCTTCCAGCCACTCCCTTTTCTCCTGTCCCTAACCCACTCATCCCCAAATAATCATTAAATCATTGAGTGTGTCCATGGGTTATTTGTTTGTTCATTTCGTTTTTTCTTTGCTTTCAGTTTTATACTCCACATATGAGTGAATTCATACAGTTCTTTGATTTTTCTGTGTGGCTTATTTCCCTAAGCATGATGATTTCCAGTTCCATCCGTGTTGTTTCAAAATGACAATAGTTCATCTTTTCTTATAACTTAGTAATATTCCATCAAATATTAACTCAAAATAAATTAAAGACCTTCATATAAGACCTGTAACAATACACTGTATAGAAGGAGACATTGGTACTACACTTATAGACCTAGGACTCAAGGAAGGCTTCATGAACCGGTCCTCAAAGGCAAGGGAAGTATAAGAAAAAATAAATGAATGGGACTTTATCAAACTCAAAAGCTTCTGCAAAGCAAAAGAAAATTTCAATTTCTTTTAACATCTTGTGTTTGTCAGTGTATAGGTCCCTCAGCCCCTGTGTTCAGTTTCTTCTCAGCGTTGAGGTTAGGGTTAACAAACAAATTAGGGTATGTGTTGGACTGATCTTTAGGGTTATTGCTCTTTTTAGGTGGGTGGTGTCAGTTAGAGTCAGAGTTATAACTAAGGTTACGGTTAACGTTCAGTTGGTCATTAGAATTAGGGTTAAGATTAGGGTTATATGACTTTTGAAGTTCGGGTTTCACTCTCAATTACTGCTATGGTTACCTTAGTGTTATTTCTACAATTTGGTTTAAGGGAAAGCACGGGTTATGTAATGGGTAGGTTTAGGTATGTGATTAGTTTCTGATGAGGTTAGAAACCATGTTAGATTCAGGTAACTAGCTATAGTTAGCATAATATTTAGTGTTAGATTTAGGGTTAGAGTTAGGTTTGAGGTTATTTTTTTAGTTTTTAATTAAGGGTGATGTAGGTTTAACACCAAAATAGGGGCTGTAGCCAATCCTAGCTTTAGCTTTAGGTAGACGATATGGTTTAGATTTTGAGTTAGGCCAAGGGTTAACAATAATGTTAGGTTTGATTTTATTATTAGGGTTAGCAGTAGAACAAAAAGTCCAATTGTGTTTAAGGTTAGATTTTGTGTTTACGTTTAGGTTTTTTTGTTTCATTCATGGTTCAAATGAGAGTTTGCTAAGACGTAGTGTTTTACGGTAAGATTTGAGGCAGGGATTTGCTCTGAATTGGTGAAAAATTTAGGGGTAGAGTAAGGGCTACGATTAGGGTTAGGTTTACTGTTTTATATTAAGGGTTATGTTTTAAGTTAAGTTTAAGGTGAGGTTTTGAATTTGGTATGAGGGTGGGGTTAGATTTGTGTTTCCATTTAGGGGCCAGATTACACTTAGTATTACGTTTTGAGTAAGCTTCAAGTTAGGTAAATGTTAGAATGAGTTTAGGTTCAGAACTCATTTTGTGATGATGGTTAGTGTTAGTGTACTATAAGAATAAATTGTGAGATTAGGATGAAAATTTGAAATGAATTTCTTTTGACTAATGCTTAGGTTGGAGGTTATGTTTTTAATTAAGTATAAGGATAGTGTTATGTTCATTTTACATTCTACGTTTAGGGTTAAGGCTAAGTTTATGATGAGAGTTATGGATAGGGTTCTGGTTATGGTTCCATTTAAGGTTTGGGTTGATTGTGTGATTAATGTTAAGTTTACTGTTAAGGTTAAGCTTACCATTGTTTTATGGTTTACTTTGAAATTGGGATTAGGTTTAGTGTCCTTTGTAGGTTATATGCTGGGTTTATGGTAGGTGCACGATGTAGTGAAGGGGTAGGATGAAGGTTAGAGTGAGTTTTGAAGTTCGATTTTGGGTTAATATTAGTTTTAAGTTTCCAGTGTATGTTTAGGTTTAGAACTCCAGTTAGGCTTAGGTTTAGGGTAAGTTTGAAACTTTCAGTTAGGATTGTGATTAGAGATAAGGTTAGTTGTGTGGTTAAGTTTACGATCAGGTGCTTGTTAGGGTGAGGGCCAAGATGATGTTGACGCCACGGGTTAGATTGAGGGTTACGCTTAAGGAATTTGGTTATGTTCATAGTTCATGTTCCAAGTAGATTTAGTTTTAGGTTTAGGTTAAGGTTTGCTTTGAGTCAAGTGTTAGGGTGTAAATTGGGATTGAGTTCATGGTTAAGGTTCAAGAATAGGCCAGTTGTAGGGTTAGACTTAGGGCTAGGAACAAGGTTAAGATTCCAAGATAAGTTCCATTGAAAGTTAGGGTCAGGTATGGGTTTAGCGTTCACTTGTGTGTAAGTTTAAGGTTAGGTTCGTCCTTGAGTTAAGTATTGTGTTTGGGATTGTTATGATATACATTCCTTTTTTTATTTTAATTTTTGCCACCACTTTGGCCTTTGAGATCATCAAAATTGGTTTTCAACATTCCATTTACCTAGAAGTAGCAATGGGACCTCAACTCACATAGTCCATTCAAATGCTCATCTTAGATCTCACTACTCAGGCTTCTCTCAGGTTTTCAAGAATAACTTCTCAAATCTCAAAGCTCTTTACGGTTATCAGATCAGGATAGAGAGGATGACTTCCCACCAAAATACCAAATACAAGTGCCAGCCACTTCCTTCCTTCCTCCCCGACCACAAAGGACAATCACCTATGAAATGCATAATAATGTGCATGAATCTGTTTTTCCCATTACCTCATGTTTCCATTCTGTATTTTAGTTGTGTAAGAGTATTTCTGAAATACTTACTCTAATTCTGAATAGAATTCACAACATAAATTAAAAAAATATACCAGAGGCTTCTATTTTAAATATTCTAGAAGGCATGCACGCACAATCACATTAGTATTTTGAACAGTCAATTGTATATTCCCCTGCCGCCTCCCTTCTTCACTTAGGAAAACAGTTCAGTGATGTGAGTACACTTAAAGAAGGGGATGCCCCCGCTAAAAGTATGCTCACCTATCTCACAGAACATACAGAGAGTTGAGTTCATGTTATACACCACTAAAATTTCTCGGTAAGAGAACGGCTGCCTGTTCATGTATTATGGTCCCAGCCACACAATCACGAAGTATAGGTTAAAACAGACAAAAGTACCTATGTAATGGTCCAGAACAAACCACCCTTTTACTCTGGTTTATCGGGGATCAAGGAATGCCTTGAAATAGGTATGAAGTGATGCATCAAACTTATCCATTTGAAAACCTCAGAACCCTGGAGGGAGCAGCAGCTTGGAGAAGTGGTTTGGTGCCAAGAGGAGTGCCCTTGAGCCACCGGATCCCAGGCTGATGCAGGCACTTGCAGGTGGCACCCACCCTCCTCCATGGAAAGAGGAAGGAGCCAGGGACCTTTATTCAGAACTTTGGCTGACCGCGATGTCACAGTTGCAGGGCCAGCCAATCGTGGCCTCGAGGTTGTATCAAGCCTATGATGTCTTGCGGCCCCAGAGCCAATCAGGAGACAATAGAACTGTCATGATTGTGAGTTCCATAATGCGATGAAATGGGGAGATTAGACCCTGGGAGGGGTATAGACTTAAGTTTAGGACGTGTTAAGGATGAGATTCTTCGCAGCTTCAGCTTTGGTGTAAGCCTTAGAGTGAGCTTTGAGGTTAGAGAATTTGTTGAAATTTTGGTTAGTATTCGGGTATGCAAAGGAGGGGGTAAGAGGTATGTGTACTATTGTGGTTGTGGTTAGTTTAAGATTCCGTCTTTGAGTTCGGCTATTTGATAGGTTTCATGTTAATTTCAGGGCTAGAATTTGGATTGGGTTAGAAGAAGCTTTGAGGTTATGGTATTAAGAACATTGAAATGAGAACTCTGGGTAGAAGGGCTATTGATAGAGTGAGGTAAAGTTTTAGGATAGAGTCAGGTTTTTTTATGCATATTCTATGTGTTTGGGTTTGTGTGAGTTAATGAATAGGGGTAGTTATATACTTAGGCTTCCAGTTACCTTTGAGGTTGGTGTTAGGTTTTAAGATAAGTTAGGAGATGGGCCGGTTAAATGATGCGGTGCAGATTTCAGTTTATGATTCGGTTTTTAGGATCAGGGTGAGATTTAGCTTGGAGGTCAGGGTTGGTTTTCCATACGAGTTGGGGTTGGGTTTCCAGTAAAAGCGAGTATGGTTTACTTTCAGGGACAGTGTTATACGAAGGTTCAGGTTTTCCACTAGGGCTCGGTTTAGCATTAGATTTCAGTTTAGCATTATTTCTTGAGTATATTATGAGATGTAGAGTTGGGTTCAGTTTATAATAAAGCTGAGGGTTCCGTTTTAAATTAGGTTTGGAGTTGGTGTTGGATTAGGTTTGTGGTTTCTTTCTTATTTAGGCCAGGTTTTTGCTTTGGGTTTTTTATTTATATATTAAATTAATTACAGTGACATTGATTAGTAACATTACATTTCCAGTGTTCATTTCTATAATACATAATTCTTATTCATATATTGCATTGTGCGTTCAGCACCCAGAGTCACTTCTTCCTTCCCCCTATATTTGACCCACCCGTTTCCACTTCTACCACCACTCTTTTTCCTCACTTTCTTACAACCACTAATATTTTGTCTGTATTTATGGGTTTTTGGATATTTCTTAGTTGCTTTAATTTTTACATCCCAAGTATGAGTGAAGTTCTATGGTTCCGAGCTATTTCTATTTGATTTATTTCCCTTAGCATGGTAACCTCCAGACCCATCCATGTTGTCACAATCGGCAGTGTTTCATGTTTATTTCTGGGCGAGTAGTGTTTCACTGGGTAATTGTACCACATCTCCTGCATCCAACAAATTGTTGAAGAACATGTTGGTTGTTGATATGTCTTGACCACCATAACTTGTACTTCAAGGAACACAGGGGTACGTATGTCTCTATAAGTACATGTTTTCAGATTTGAAGGGTGGATAGCCAGGGAAGGGATTGCTTTGTTGTATGGTATATTTATTCTTAACATTCAGGGGAACCTCTCTACTGTTTTCCATCATTGCTGCCAAGTGACATGCCCACCTGCAGCATATGAGAGTTCTTTATTCCCACAGCCTCTCCAACACTCGTTATTACTTGTCTTGTGGATCATAGCCTTTCTATTAATAACAGGTATGAAGTGGTAGTTCATGGCATTTCTCTAATAGCCAGTGTACTTAAACATTTTGTATGTGTCTCTTGAGTTAGGTATTGTGTTTAGGATAGTTTTAATACTTATTCCTTTTTTTATTAATTTTTGCCACCAAATTGGCATTTGAGATCATCAAAAGTGTTTTTCAAATTTCCATTTACCTAGAATCAGCAATGGGGCCTGAACTCAGAGAGTCTATTCAAATGCTCATAATAGATCTCACTAATCAGTCTTCTCTCAGGTTTTCAAGAATAACTTCTCAACTCTCAAATCTCTTTACAGTTATCAGATCAGGATTGAGAGGATGACTTACCATCAAGATACCAAACACAAATGCCAGCACTATCTTCCTTCCTCCCCGACCACAAAGGACAATCACCTATGAAATCCATAATAATGCTCATGAATCTCTTTTTCCCATTATCTCATGGTTCCATTATGTATTTTAGTTGTGTAAGAGTATTTCTGAAATACTTACTATAATTCTGAGTAGAATACAAATCATAAATAAAAAAAAATACCAGTGGCTTCTATTTTAAATATTCTAGAAGGCATGCACACACAATCACTCTAGTATTTTGAACCGTCAATTGTAAATCATAATCAAAGTGCATTGTGTGCTTGCTGTCCCCACCCCCTGCCACCTCCCTTCTTCACTTAGGAAAGCAGTTCAGTGGTGTGAGTACAGTTAATGGAGGGGATGCCACGGCTAAACATACGTTCACTTATCTCACAGAACATACAGATAGACAATAAGTTGTGTTCATGTTATACACACCTAAAATTCCTCCGCAAGAGAACATTTGCCTGTTCATCATGTATTATGGTCCCAGCCACTCAACCACTAAGTATAGGGTAAAACAGACAAAAGTACGTACGTAATTGACCATAACAAACTACCCTTTTACTCTGATTTATCTGGGATAAAGCAATGCCTTGAAATAGGTATGAAGTGATGCATCAAAATTATCCATTTGAAATCCTCAGTACCCTGGTCAGAGCAGAGGCTTGGAGAGGCGGTTTGGCGCCAACACGATGGCCCTTGGGCCACCAGAACCCAGGACGATGCAGGCAGACAGCCCTTGCAGGGCGCACCCACCCTCCGCGATGGAAAGAGGAAGGCGCCAGGGACCTATAATCAGAACAGTGGCTGACCGCGATGTCACAGTTGCAGGGCCAGCCAATTGGGGCCCCGAGGCTGTATCAAGGGCTATGATGTTTTGCGGCTCCAGAGCCAATCAGGATACAATAGAACTGTCATGATTGTGAGTTCCATAATGCGATGCAGTGGGGAGCTGTGACCCTAGGAGGGTTTTGTAGGTAAGTTTAGGACTTGTGTTAAGGTTGAGATTCTGCGCAGCTGCAGCTTTGGTGTTAGCCTTAGTGTTACCTTTGAGGTTAGAGGTTTGGTTAAAAATGTGGTTAGTGTTCAGGGTAAGTAAATTTGGGGGTGAGAGTTATGTGTACTATTGTGGTTACGATAAGTCTAAAGATCCATCTTTGAGTTAGGCTATGTGTAAGGTTTCAGGTTAGATTCAGGGCAAGAGTTTGGATTGGGTTAGAAGAAGCTTTGAGGTTATGGTATTAAGAACATTGAAATGAGAACTCTGGGTAGAAGGGCTATTGATGGAGTGAGGTAAAGTTTGAGGATAGAGTTAGGTTTTTCGTTAGGCATATCCTTGGGTTATGGTTTGGGTGAGTTAATGATTAAGGGTAGTTACATACTTAGGCTTCGAGTTACCATTGAGGTTGTAGTTAGGATTTAAGATAGGGTAGGAAAAGTGCCGGTTTGTTGATGAGGTGCAGATATCAGTTTATGATTCGGTTTTTAGGATTAGGGTGAGATTTAGCTTGGTGGTCAGGGTTGGAATTCCATTCAACTTGCGGTTGGGTTTCCAGTAACAGCGAGTATGGGTTCCTTTCAGGGATAGTGTTATAGGAAGGCTCAGATTTTCCACTAGGGCTCGGTTTAGCGTTAGATTTCAGTTTAGGATTATTTCATGAGTATATTATGAGATTTAGAGTTAGGTTTCATTTTATAGTAAAGCTGAGGATTCTGTTTTAAATTAGGTTTGGATTTGGTGTTGGATTATGTTTGGGGTTCCTTTGTAATTTAGGCCAGGTTTATGGTTTGGGTTTTTTATTTATGTATTAAATTAATGACATTGATATTGATTAGTAACATTAAATTTCCAGTGTGCATTTCTATAATATAAATTCATATTCATATATTGCATTGTGTGTTCAGGATCCAGAGACACTTCTTCCTTCCCCCTATATTTGAACCACCCCTTTCTTCTTCTACAACTTCTCTTTTTCCTTACTTTCTTGCAACCACTAATGTGTTGTCTGTATTTATGAGTTTTTGGATTTTCATTTGTTGCTTCCATTTTTACATCACAAGTATGAGTGAAGTTCTATGGTTCCGAGCTATTTCTATTTGACTTATTTCCCTTAGGATGGTAATCTCCAGACCCATCGATGTTGTCACAATCGGCAGTGTTTCATCTTTATTTCTGAGCGAGTAGTATTTCACTGGGTGTTTCAACCACATGTCCTGCATCCAATCAATTTTTGAAGAACATGTTGGTTGTTGATATGTTTTGACCACCATAATTTTTAGTGCAAGGAACACAGGGGTACGTATATCTCTATGAGTACATGTTTTCAGATTTGGAGGGTGGATACCCAGAGAAGGGATTGCTTGGTTGTATGGTATGTTTATTCTTAACATTCTGGGGAACCTCTGTTTTCCATCATTGCTGCCAATTGAAATGCCCACCTGCAGCATATGAGAGTTCTTTATTCCCACAGCCTCTCCAACATTCGTTATTACTTGTCTTGTGGATCATATCCTTTCTATTAATAAAAGGTATGAAGTGGTAGTTCATGGCATTTCTCTAATAGCCAGTGCACTTAAACATTTTGTATGTATCTCCTGGGTGTTTGATTAATCTGTCTTCTTGGGGAAAGTATCTGTCCAAGTCCTGTGCCCATGTGTTCATGGGATTTTTTTTTTCTGTTGTTGAGTTCTAGGAGATCTTTATATAGTTTAGGTTTTAACCCCCTTTCAGTCATTGCTTGAAATGTCTTCTCCCACTTTGACGGTAGCCTTTTTGTTTCTTGATGGTTTCTTTGTCTGTGCAGAAGCTTTTTCGTTGGGTACAGTCCCATTCATTTCTTTTGTCTTTTACTTCCCTTGCCTTTGAGGTAACATTCATCAAACTCTTTCTGAAGCAAGATGTACAGGTTTGGAACCTTCGCTTTCTTCTATGCAATTTATCATTACTGGTAGCATGTTTAGGTCTCTCTTCCAGTTTTAGTTAATTTTGGTATATGTTGAAAACTGTCAGTCTAGTTTAATTCTTTTGCATGTGATATTCTCTATGCCCTAGCACCATTTATGGAAAATGGATTCTTTGCTTCATTTTATATTTTTGGCTTTCCATAGAAAACAATCTTTACATATATATATGTGGGATTTCACTTTTCCTTAATTGGTGTGTGTGTGCCTATATTTCTGCCAATACCCTGCTGCTTATATTATTGTCATTGTGTTTTATCGATTGAAGTCAAAGAGTGTGAAACCTTCAATATTATTGTTTTTTTTTCTTCGGATGCCTGTGGTTATTTGGTTATTTGGAATCTATTTAGATTCCATAGAAATCTGTTGATGTTTTTTTTGAAACTTTTCAAAAAACTGTCATTGGAATTTTGATGGGGTTGGCATTAAATCTGTTCATTGTGTTGTGTAACATGACCATTTCAATGAGGTTCATTCGTCCCATTTATGAATAGACAATCTCTGCATTTCTTTGTGCCTTCTTCAATTTCTTTTTTTTCTTAGCGTTTATTTATTTATTTATTTATTTATTTATTTATTTTATTTCTATTCATTTTTATTGATAGACTTATTCGTGTGACATCTGTTAGCAAGGTTTTCATAGTTTACAGGCATACAATTTTACTGTGCATTGTCAACTTGATGTATAATCAGTTCACCACCTAATGCCTTGTCTCTTTACATCACCTTATATTTAGCTTCACCCCCTCCTCTCCCAGCCCCTCCCTTTTCTACCCTCCCTAACCCACTCGTCCCCAAATAATCATTAAAATATTGATTGTGTCCATAAGTTATTGTTTGTTAATTTCGTTCATTCTTTGCTTTCATTTTTATGTTCCACATATGGGTGAAGTCATACAGTTCTTTTATTTTTCTGTGTGGCTTATTTCCCTAAGCATGATGATCTCCAGGTCCATTCATGTTGTTGCAAATGACAATATTTTATCTTTTCTTATAGCTGAGTAATATTCCATCAAATATTAACTCATAATAGATTAAAGACCTTCATATAAGACCTGTAACAATACACTGTATAGAAGAAGATATTGGTACTAAACTCATTGACCTAGGACTCAAGGAAGACTTAATGACCCGGTCCTCAAAGGCAAGGGAAGTATAAGCAAAAATAAATGAATGGGACTATATCAAACTCAAAAGCTTCTGCAAAGCAAAAGAAAACTTCAATTTCTTTTAACATCTTGTATTTGTCAGAGTATATGTCCCCCAGCCCCTGTGTTAAGTTTCTTCTCAGCGTTGAGGTTAGAGTTAACATACAAATTAGGGTATGTGTTGGACTGATCTTTAGGGTTATTGCTCTTTTTAGGTCAGTGGTATCAGTTAGAGTCAGAGTTATAACTAAGGTTAGGTTTAGCGTTCAGTTGGTCATGAGAATTAGGGTTAAGATTAGGGTTATATTGACTTTTGAAGTTCGGGTTTCACTCTCAATTACTGTTATGATTAGGCTTAGTGTTATTTCTAGAATTTGTTTTAAAGGAAAGCACAGGTTATGTAATGGGTAGGTTTAGGTATGTGCTTAGTTTCTGATGAGGTTAGATACCATGTTAGTTTCAGGTATCTAGCTATGGTTAGCATAATATTTAGGGTTAGGGTTAGGGTTAGAGTTGGGTTTGAGGTTAGTTTTTTAGTTTTTAATTAGGGGTGGTGTAGTTTAAGACCAAGATAGGGCTGTAGAGTAGCTTAGCTTTAGGTATAGGTAGACGTTATGGTTTAGATTTTGAGTTAGGCTAAGGGTTAAAGATAAGGTTAGTTTTTTTTTTTATTATTAGTGTTAGCAGTAGAACAAAGGTCCGATTGTGTTTAAGGTTAGATATTGTGCTTATGTTTAGTTCTTTTTGTTTTATTCATGGTTCAATTGAGAGGTTGGTAAGAAGTAGTATTATACGGTAAGATTTAAGGCAAGTATAGACTCTCAATAGGGGATAATGTTAGGGTAAGAGTAAGGGCTGTGGTTAGGGTTAGTTTTACAGTTATATATTAAGCGGTATGTTTTTAGTTAAGTTTAAGTTGAGGTTTTGAGTTTGGTATGAGAGTGGTGTTAGATTTGTGTTTCCATTTAGCGGCCAGATTACACTTAGGATTACGTTTTGAGTAAGTTTCAAGTTAGGTAAATGTTAGAATGAGTTTAGTTTCAGAACAGATTTTGTGATGATGGTTAGTGTTAGGTAGGATAAGAATAAATTGTGAGATTAGGATGAAAATTTGAAATGAACTTTTTTAGACTAAAGTTTAAGTTTGAGGTTACGTTTTTAATTAAGTATAAGGATAGTGTTAGGTTCATTTTACAGTCTAAGTTTACGGGCAAGGCTGAGTTTATGATTAGTGTTATGGATAGGGTTCTTGTTATGTTTCCATTTAAAGTTTGGGTTGAGTTTGTGATTCAATTTCAGGTTACTGTTAAGATTAGGCTTACCAATGTTTTATTGTTTACTTTGAAATTGGGATTAGGTTTAGTGTTCTTTGTAGGTTATATGTTGGGGTTACGGTTGGTGCACGATATAGTGAAGGGGTAGGATGAGGGTTAGAGTGAGGTGTGAATTTCGATTTTGGGTTAAAATTACTTTTAAGTTTCAGGTGTATTTTAGAATTAGGACTCCCATTAAGCTTAGGTTTATGGTAAGTGTGAACCTTTCAGTTAGGATTGTGATTAGAGATAAGGTTAGTTGTGAGATTATGTTTACGATCAGGTGCTGGTAAGGGTGAGGGCCAAGATGACGTTGACGTCCAGAGTTAGGTTTACGGTTATGATTAGGGATTTTGGGTATGTTCATGGTTCATGTTCCACGGAGATTTTGTTTCAGGTTTAGGGTTAAGGTTTGCTTTGACTCCAGGGTAAGGGTGTAAATTGGAATGGAGTTCATGGTTAATGTTAGAGAATAGGCCAGGTTTAGGGTTAGGTTTAAAGTTAGGGATAAGGTTAAGATTCCATTATGAGTTCCTTTGAAACTTCGTGTAAGGTTTGGGTTTAGGGTTCACTTATGACTAAGTTTAGTGTTAGGTTCATCATTGAATTAGTTATTGTGTTTGGGATAGTTTTAATACTTATTCCTTTTTTTTTTTTGAATTTTTGCCACCACATTGGCATTTGAGATTATCAAAACTGTTTTTCAACATTCCATTTACCTAGAAGCAGCAATGGGGCCTGACCGCACATAGTCTATTCAAATGCTCATCATAGATCTCACTACTCAGTCTTCTCTCAGGTTTTCAAGAATAACTTCTCAACTCTCAAATCTCTTTACAGTTATAAGATCAGGATTGAGAGGATGACTTCCCATGAAGATACCAAACACAAATGCCAGCACTTTCTTCCTTCCTCCCCGACCACAAAAGACAATCACCTATGAAATGCATAATAATGCGCATGAATCTCTTTTTCCCATTATCTCAAGGTTCCATTCTGTATTTTAGTTGTGTAAGAGTATTTCTGAAATACTTACTACAATTCTGAGTAGAATACAAATCATACATAAAAAAAATACGAGCGGCTTCTATTTTAAATATTCTAGAAGGCATTCACACACAATCACTCTAGTATTTTGAACAATTGTAAATCATAATCAAAGTGCATTGTGTCCTTGCTGATCCCACCCCCTGCCACCTCCCTTCTTCACTTGGAAAAACAGTTCAGTGGTGTGAGTACAGGTAAAGGATGGGATGCCCCTGCTAAATATACGCTCACCTATCTCACAGAGCATACAGGGAGACGGTAAGTTGAGTTCACGTTATACACACCTAAAATTCCTCAGCAAGAGAACGGCTGCCTGTTCATTATGTATTATGGTCCCAGGCACACAACCACTAAGTATAGGGTAAAACAGACAAAAGTACGTACGTAATTGACCAGAAAAAACCACCCTTTTCATCTGATTTATCTGGGATCAAGCAATGCTTTGAAATAAGTATGAAGTGATGCATCAAAATTATCCATTGAAAACCTCAGAACTCTGGTTTGAGCAGAGGGTTGGAGCAGCGCTTTGGCACCAACAGGAGCTCCCTTGGACCACTGGATTCCAGGCTGAATTAGGCGGACAATCCTTGCAGGTCGCCCCCAACCCCTGCAATGGAAAGAGGAAGGCACCAGTGACCTATAATCAGAACATTGGCTGACCGCGACGTCACAGTTGCAGGGCCAGCCAATCGGGGCCCCGAGGCTGTATCAAGGGCTATGATGTCTTGAGGCCCCAGAGCCAATCAGGAGACAATAGAACTGTCAGGATTGTGAGTTCCACAATGCGATGCGGTGGGGAGTTGGGACCCTGGGAGAGGTTAGATGTAAATTTAGGACTTGTGTTAAGGTTGATATTCTGCGCAGCTTCAGCTTTGGTGTTAGCATTAAAGTTAGCTTTGAGGTTAGAGGTTTTGTTAAAACTGTGGTTAGTGTTCAGTGTATGTAAAGTTGGGAGTGAGAGGTATGTGTACTATTGTGGTTATGATTAGTATAAGGATTCATCTTTAATTAGGCTATGTGTTAGGTTTCAGGTTAGGTTCAGGGCTAGAGTTTGGATTGGGTTAGAAGATGTTTTCAGGTTATGGTATTAAAAATATTGAAATGAGAACTCTCGGTAGAAGTGCTGTTGATAGAGTGAGGTAAAGTTTTAGGATAAAGTTAGGTTTCGCGTTAGGCATATCCTTTGGGTTAGGGTTTGGGTGAGTTAATGATTAGGGGTAGTTATAAACTTAGGCTTCGAGTTACCTATGAGGTTGGAGTTAGGTTTTAATATAGGGTAGGAGAAGGACCGGTTAATGATGTGGTGTAGATTTCAGTTTATGATTCGGTTTTTAGTATTAGGGTGAGATTTAGCTTGGAGGTCAGGGTTGGTTTTCCATTCGAGTTGGGGTTGGGTTTCCAGTAAAAGCGAGTACGGGTTCCTTTCAGGGATAGTGTTATAGGAAGGCTCAGGTTTTCCACTAGGCTCGGTTTAGCTTTCGATTTCAGTTTAGGATTATTTCTTGAGTACATTATGAGATTAAGAGTTTGGGTTCAGTTTATAGTAAAGCTGAGGTTTCTGTTTAAAATTAGGTTTGGATGTGGTGTTGGATTAGGTTTGGGGTTTCTTTGTAATTTAGGCCAGGTTTATGGTTTGAGTTTTTTATTTATGTATTAAATTAATGACAGTGACATTGATAAGTAACATTACATTTCCAGGTTGAATTTTATACTACATAATT